>JAULBM010332537.1:0-12960 GCA_032357055.1 Geukensia granosissima
AATAATAAAAAAAAAACCCTCAGCAGACGTTATGATTATCTGGACTGACTCCGCTTCACCGATAG
This sequence comes from Geukensia granosissima, assembly GCA_032357055.1. Classification (NCBI taxonomy): domain Eukaryota; kingdom Metazoa; phylum Mollusca; class Bivalvia; order Mytilida; family Mytilidae; genus Geukensia; species Geukensia granosissima. The sequence continues at coordinate 66 of JAULBM010332537.1, forward strand.
GCTGTGCCTACAGCTATTTCTTTATAATTTTTGTTAATATTAGCTTTCTTATTAATATAAAAATGCATTTTCTCAATTGCAGTAAAGCCTACTATGTTCCTTTATTCTTCCCTTTTCTTATTCTTCAATATTTCTGTCTTTTCTTTTATCTTATTTTTTATATAAATCCCTAGACTAAGATTATTATTTTTTTCTGTATATGCATGTATATTATGTCGTCATTTTGCATTGATACTATCTGTGTATATATATTTGTAACGGGAGAGGACTTCATTAAGTTATATAACTTGTGTCCAATCCCTTTTGCTGATGTTTTTGGCAAATAAAATATGTTTAAACTAAACTAATAAAAACACACTATAAAAATCGGTTGAAATGGATTTAACACGTGAGATCGATACTGAAAACCAACAACAAATACCATTAAAACTAGTACATAATATAACAAAAGTATCGATCCCGAAAGAGTACCCACAGTTGCTGTCTGCTAGTTAAAAAAATGAAGGTAGCCGATCAGGGAACCAAGTTTTCCTTTACTAGAGTGTCATTATAAAAACGAATAACATTGGTTGTGCGGATGCCAATATTAAATTATATAGACAGGAAGTAGAAAATATTCTATTATATATCAACCTATAAAAACATTGTAAAAGATTGAATGATAATATTGTGACCCTATCCTTAACGTACATGTATGATTTTATTAAGATGAATTTGAAGACCATGTCGATTTCCGGGCTTTATTGACCAAGTTTCCGTAAAACTTTTCATGTAATATCCCATGTTTCACGAGATGATTACAAGTACATTCAACTTTGAGACCAGATCTATATATTTGTGAGACAATTTAGTAATTGTTCTAATCAATTTGTGATAACGAAACCTTTAGTAAATAATTTTTCAGTTATACAGAGATTGTGGTAATTTAAATCTTAAGTGTCGCTTTTAACACTGGCATAATGAACAAGCTGTACTGTACGAAGGAGCCAAAGAAACGTCCCCGTCAAGGACGGGAAAATTAATAACTTAGAATGAGAAATCGTTCCTCTTGTCGTAAATTGTCGGAAATATAAACATCTAAGACCATATAAATGACCATTTGAGGCTATTGTTATGGGCTTTATTCAAAGTAAATTCCTTGGATGAATTTTGATAGTGTATTTGAAGAAATCTGAATTATTAACCGAAAAGATATCATCAAGGTAGCGGTAGGTATTTTTAAATTTGTCAATCAAATTTTATCTAGAAGAATCCTTCTGTTTGACCGTAAACTGAGATTCATAACAGTTAAGAATCTAATCTGCTATTTAAGAGAACAATGTGTGCCCATTGGAATTCCTACGACCTGTCTGTAAATTGTATTGCCGAAACGGATAAAATGTTTTCGAGAAGGAGATAAACAGAATCAATCATATCCTTGCAGGTCCAGTTAGTATATTTTTTATATTTGTCGTTTTCATCAGAGAAAAATGATCTTTCTCTACTTCAACACATGTACTTATGATTTGTTTTATCTAAACACCATTCAATCAAATATGAGGAGATACATATAACATGAGAGTGTAATATAACGAGTATATATAAATCATAACTTTCTACAGTTTCAAAAGGTTTTTTGAAATCCTGCAATTTATCCGAAACTTCCAGTTAATTTTTTACACCCCAATAATAGTAAATACCATTTTCTTTATAAGCTTTATCACAGATATCATTCATGATACTTAAGTTCTTTCAATTTAAATAGAGCACTAGTCGAAAGGATTGATTGATTGATTGATTGTTGTTTAACGTTCAGTGCCAAATATTTCATGCATATTCATGACGGAAACAAGTTAGCAAACAATAAATCATTATGTAGACTGTAACAAAGGGACCGGTATGAGAGGGACTTTTAGATTGCCACTGGAAAAAATTGGGGGGTGGATAGGGAAGAAAAATTTAGCCTTGTAACTAGCTGCCTACGGACCACTCAAAAAGAGCTGTTACAAGGGTTCTTTAGCGTGCTCAGGACATGGCATTTCCAAATCACGGGGTGTCTTTAATGTCTCCCTCCAGACGGATTGTGAATTTATACATCCCCCACAATCAGGGACGCCATTTTTAGAGGACTTGTGCCTCAAGGACTGAGATACCTCGTGCCTATTCTTTCCCCGACACAACCTTTGAGAAGGGAAGCTAGTTGAAAGGACAGCACCGAGATAAAATAGAACTTGAAAGGTTTTTATGGAGTTTAGGCTAAGGGAATTTAAAATATTCAGCAGGGGCCTTAAGCTTATCTGTTAAAGTAATGTGTCTGTCTACTATTTGACTCCCTGTTGAGTGCATGGATTGGATGGTAGAAGAATTTAAAAATTCCTTCTAAAATAACTTCATGTAGTATTTACTACAGACCAAATATGAAATTATTTTGATTACCGGTTTCTTGACATCATGTGCCGTGATGCAATAATTCATGTGTTATTGGCACATTTTTTTAATGTTAACCTTCCATTAATAAATTGTTATATATCTCCAAAAATTCTTATTCGAATTAACCTGAAAAGTACATTTGACCTTACTGTTTACGTCTCACTGAAACTGATCAACCAATCTTTTTTTGTGTGTACTTGTCTTGTCCGTCACTGTAAATGCGTTTTGTAAAACATGCCAGTTATTATGAGCTGTCAAAGTGGAACAAAAAAGTTGAAAGTTATAGGCAGTGCTGAAAAAAGAAGTACCTTTTTTCATCTGTATGCATGGAGGATAATTTGAGAACACCCAAATCATATATTTCTTCGAAATAGAAATCATACTCAATCAATTCCAAGTATTTGTTTCTAATGGTTAAACCGCGCTATCAGTTACAGCAAAGGATAATCAATTGTGTTTTTGTAGAAATATTCGTATATTGTTATTCTATAATTACCGCCCATCATATAATTATTTTCAAATTATATATTTATAAGCTGAAAAAATAGACCCATGCCAGCTGCACGTCTGTATATACCAATATATAAGACCCACCACTCCGTGTTTGTATGTTTGCATCAACAATGAAGATGAAGCAGTTTATTAACAGAACTTTCATCCCAACAATAATTTGATCATTAACTATCATCAATCAATGTGCATTATCTTCTTTTTTACTTCGTACGACGTATCTCTCCCTTTGCACTACTTGTGTTTTGATTGCTGAAGACGGTCTACAATAAACTAGTATTCGGCTCCGGTTCCGTCGGGTTAGTGATACGAAGCAAAAATATCTTTCACTTGCTTGTTCATGCTGTAAAAACCTTTTCTTCATTGCAGCAACGATTTGCTAGTGTTCTCAACCAAATTAAGTTTCTCAGATTGAAAGGTTTAATAACTTATAAGTGTTAGAACTGCGACAAATCCTGTACGTTACAAAACCCTTAAGTTTAATTTTGAAATCAAATAATGTACACATGTAAAAATGAAGTAAATATCCTTAAAAACCTTACAAATAATCATTAATTGTCGGTGCCCAGACCCCCCCCCCAAATCGCTTTGCGCTGCATCCAATGTCCACCGTCTTGCCGAATATTGCCAGCTTGATGACGATTAAATGGATTTTAAAATGGATTCGGCGCATTTTCTTTTATTATTATCAGAAGCAGTATGGACACACTATCTGCTAAAATAGGTATTTTGCTGACAATTTGGGCACTCCACTGTCTCCTCAAGCCAAAATGGCCGTGTGGGTCAGGTTAAATATTTAAACTTAGTTGATCAATATTTTGAGAGAATTTAATTGTTATGTACATGTATCACTGATTTAAATGCAAGTGTGAAGTAATTGAATTTTAAATCTCGAAATTTGATTTCAAAAACATTCTTATGTTTGTTTCTCCCGGTTATATCATTAAATCAACGTACTTGTACGAACATCGTCAGCTTGACGTAGTTTTGTCCGGAAGACAGAGAACACATGCCATACAATAGTATATTTGCATTAAAGCTTTAGGTTTTCATTGATATATTCATAAATTTAATTTTCAAAGCAGTGCAATCTGACACGAGTATAACGACCTAGATTGTAGACCTAGATGTACATATAGTGAACACGAATGGAAAAGATGAGTACATGTATACACAGGCAAACGTGTTAAACAAGATACATCATTCTCGCTTGGCTGTTTATCAAAATTATGTGTAATTCTTGTCATGTAAAGGTCTCTTTGCTACTTAAAATTTAATATGACATTAAGTATAATAAAATTATTCACTTTATCCACTCATTGTGTTATTATTTTATATAAATGATTATCTAATGAAAGACATACTGATAGTGCGCGAGGAGCTCACTCATAGATTTAAATTTTAATCCGAAAGGGTTCGTTTTCCTCAAATTTTAGTTCTCATTCCCCTCTTCGTTTATGTCAAATTTTTTTTTTATCTTTTGATCAAAAACGGTTTTCAAATTAATTTGTTTCAAATTTTAATTCAGTTTTTTCTTCAATAATGGTTCGTGTACTGGTAGAGATGTTTATCTTTCGTTTCGTTCGGTTGGCCAGTCGTTCTGTTTTAAACTCTTCAACTATTGCCATCTTCAAAGTCTCTTGCCATTTTCACATGTTTCAATTGCTCTTAACCCGAGGGAGACCTGAGTATGACCTTTGTTTAAGGTCATATACGGATAATCCACAAAATTAATTATTAACACAAGATAACATTTGGTGTGATGTATAATTATTCGACCTCCCCTTCACAATGGCTGACGGGGTGTCTCCGTTACGGGGATGTATGAATTTAAACGTACGTTAAAATGCCTCGTGTTTAGAAAATGCCACGTTTATATATGTTAAACTCCCTCTTAACAGCTCATTTTGAGTGTTCAGTAGTCGGTCACTAACAAGGCTAAATTTTCCGACCTATCGAACCCGATATTTTTACTTTGGTGGTTTATAAGTCCTCTCTCATCGGTCTCCTGCTCACAGTGCATATTTTAATTTAATTTTTCTGTTCTAGTCATGAATATGGCTGAAATATTGCCTGCTTGACGCTGAGCAACAATCAGTCAATTCGTTGAGAAATTTTGAAGTAATTGTGAACCAAAACGTAATCTGAATAAATTTTACGGGTTTTTGCTTCTGTGAGATTTTTAAAAATGTTTCTTTAATAGAAACAGAAGCCCCTGAAGGTGTGACCTACATGTACCTCCTAGTGGAGAGTTCTACATGTATTTCATCATGCCAGGTTCTCCGATTTGGTCGAGTAATTATACATCTCACTCAATCAACGGATGGCCCTTTAGTGGGGGTTTTCCCTGCAAGTGAAAGAAACAAACGGCTAATTTATATATCCTGGCCGCCCTTGGACGGCGTCAAGAGTCACAAACCCACGAAAAGTCAATTATCACAGTTGTAAATGATAATGTGCTGTACTGAAACTGCGTCTTACATGTCACACGTGCATCTGAAACAAGCATCGTCGGTCGCTTTAAATATAAAGCAAATACCAGTTACACACAAATGTATAGTTTTCCAATTAAGTATACATCAATCCGTCTTGTCTTGTCTGATCTTTCAAACATTATGGCAAGAATACCGTGTTTTCGTGTTTGTTCAAATTGATTCATTATAGATTTTTTCAATGAATCCGATGCAATTACTGGAAATATGTTCGTACATTATAACATCTATAACTGTGCAGTATACTTTATAAGAATTTCTAGAGTACCCTGATAAAATAAAATTTGATTTTATCTTACTTTTAATGTAACATCTGCAACGTTAATAGGATTATATTAATAGCAAGAATTTTTCAAGAGTTAATTAAAAACAATGTCGAAAAAAGAGATGTGGTATGATTGTCCATGAGACAGCCATTCAAAATGTGTAAATCTCAAACTTATACAGGTTGCCTGCCCTAAGGCCTTCAATAATGGACACATGTCCACATCCTGTGGCAAGCTCTAAAAGGCCCCAATAATAAAATGTGATGATATTCAGATATATCAACTATCTGCAAATAAATGCACAATTCATTCAATAGCACAGAGCGCTTTCGGCGAAATCGGGAAGGTAATTCTGTATTTATCTTCAGTTAATAAACATTAGAGATAAAATTGTTTTACAATTATCAGGAGAAAATATTAATTGCCAATGCTTGCTAAAAATTTTACCTAATGGAATTTGAGGTTATCAACCTTTAATTTATGGTTATGATTTTTACCGACTATATAAGACAAACTAAAAACTATTATGTCCTTTTATTTAAACCTTGAAGCAAGTACTTAATAGCGGTATGTTTTTTTCTAATTCTGTCGTTTTGTAAATTATTTGCATACAGTATAATGGTTTTGAGTTACAACTTGTTGTACATCAATTGTGTTTTTTTTTTCTTCCGTTGGATCTGCCTGTAACAGTAGTTTAGATCCATTCGTAGGATGAATTCAGGGACATGCGATTAACTTCCAGGACCCCGCCACATACCTATGTGCCTGTCCCAAGCCAGGAACCTGTAGCCCAGTGGTTGTCGTTGTTAAATAAGTCATTTATTGTTATTCGTGGACCATTTTTGCAAAAGATTTAATTTAGGTCGATTGTCGTGTATATATGTAAAGTTTTACATTTTGTATTTCGGGGCCTTTTATAGCTTCCGTTATGATAAGGACCTGTAGAAGTTTAAATTCTATTGTCATTTGGAAGGTGGCTGTCTCATGAACAATCATGCCACACCTCCTATCTTTATATTCCAGGAACCTTATTTTAAATGTCAAATCAGATAAGAGTTTAATGCAAAAGAAAAACCCCTCGCTTTACGCTTTAAACTACTTTTATTTTCAAGTCAATATTTTGGGGTTACAATAAACCTACCGACCCTAACCCTTCCTTCGCGCATGTTAATATACAAACCATCTTTTTTCAAATATCCGTGCTGTAAATGAAACGAATAATAATTCGGTGTATATTATATTTTAACTTTAACATTGTTTGAGTGGTTACGTAACTTTCAAATTAAATTCACAAAAAGTTCTCCTTCGATGTGAAATGTTTAGTTTTGTAAAAGATAAAACTTTATTACATCGCTAGGATCTATTGGTGGATATATTAATTCACTGCGTCGAACTACATTAAATATTTTATATCTAAATGAACTGGAACTTGATTTTAGTAAAAAGAATATTTATATTTATTGCATATTTCTGAACAGACTGCCGAAACACACGATATTTGAGTCGTGGTATAATCAACTCGCTAGCGATAGCGCGGTGCTTACGTTTTCAGGTTCGGCGTACGCACGTACATACATCTAGTTATATCCATATAAAATTCAGGAATAACAGGACATATAGAGATGAAATTTGGGCTGTTGTTCGGTTACGGTTAGATATATTTTTCATTTCTAATAGAAAGTTGTGGTTGTGGTCATGATGGATGAAAATTCCTTTGCCTCCATTAAACTTTGTAGTCCATTGTTTGCTTGTTCAAATGCATGGACTTTTTGCAATCTGAATATTAAGGGTTCGTGACTGAAGTTTGAAACGAAACGAAATAAAAATCAAACTGAAAAGCTGCATACATTTGCTTTCATCTGTAATTGGGATAATGACAATTCTTCTATAACTGCAGTGCTAATTGTGCCATTTTTAAAAATCTTCTGCCTAGTGCTTTTCAATAATGAAGTCTTTCAGCCTAAATATTGTTACAGTATAAGGAATTCGCAGATACCAAATGGGCAGACAGAAACCGTTAAGTATAAGTAACATTTTTCTATAGCTCACCTTGGATTATTTTCATCTAGGTAACATAAACATCATTCATTTATTTCATGAAAGAATCATAACTATGAAAAATTTAAACCCGACACCTTTGTTATGTTAGCTGAGAACACCTGAACAACATCACTTCCAAATAGTCGATCTCAAATATAGTGGAACACACACGAATGAAATGTGAGCCATAACTGAGATAGACTAACTACGGACTTACCTGTATATAATTATTCGCAAGATTTTAATTTAAAATTTTCTTTTTTTTTTCTTTTTTTTTTTTTTTTGGCAATTGATTTTCGATTGGTCACCTCGACTGACGAAATAATCATTATAAGTGCAAGGCAAACTAATGTTTCCGTTAACAGTCTGATGTTTCCGTTAACATTCTGGGTTTGATGGCAAGTTTCTTTATGCAATTTGACTTTGTTTAACGGATATCGTCTTTTCACAGACGATAGACGGCAAACAAAGTCAAATCAAATTTATATCTGAAGTTTTGACTATTTTGATTTAAAAATCAATAAGTGAATTTTGTCTGTATAAGAGAAAGGCCAACGACAGATTTAAAAAAAAAAGCGATGAAAAACTGTTTATCAAAAATAAAATATGAAATTCAGTTCATTAAAAAATTGAAAATGCTCAAAAGTTAATTCTAGCAAAAGAAAACACTCTAACGATACCACTTTTTCAAAGGAACTGTGCCGGTAAATTTTTGTTTTGATAAATTTTAACTGACTAAAAGTGTTGATTTCAATATGTTGATCGGATATCGAGGTAAAACGTAATTGATTTGTCAAAAATTGAGAGCAACTGTTATAAAATTTCCAGCCTTAACTAGTGTGCATATAGTTTTTTTGTAAGACGTCACATCGGCTAGCGCACTGTAAACTTTAGATAAAGAGTTTTGTAAGAAGTCCAACTTAATGGCCGATTGACTGGCGCACTGTTAATTTCAAATATTTTTATGTGTGCTTAGTTTTACCGAGTGTCCAATCAAAATTTATCAGAATGTACAAAAAAAAATGTTGGTTGGGTTATCAAATACATTTCGCTGTCCTAAACATTTTGTTGCTGTAACTTACATTTGCTCTCATTTCACATGACTTATACCTACTTTTTGTCCTTATCTAACAGAAAAAGGCACATACCTGTTCAACTTTTACATCCTTTTAATTACGTAAACTTAACAAGATATATAATTTAATAACAAACAATAACAACATATATTAAATAGTCGATCTAGCTGGGCTTTGGTTGTAGTTGATTGAATATCCTTTCATAGTAAACTCCAAAATCGCTTCCAAATAGTCGATCACAACTCTATCAGCCCAAGATAAAGCAGATAGATCATCCAAAAATCCAGAATGTCCTCCATGTTTAGTCATCAACATGAAAAAATTTGGATAATATTTAAAGAGATCAAACGGAATGTTTTTTTGTGAGTGAAAAGGGTCATCCTCACTGGAAATAAACAAAAGTGGAACCGATATGTCATCTACATCTCTAAGAGGATTATTTCTTTCCCAGAATTCATCAAAGTCATTATAACCATACATTCTACAATATACTGCCTCATCAAATTCTTTATAATTCCACGACTTGAGTGCTTTTGGTATATCTATAACTTTACTTAGAGCTCGTGCATGTTTCCAAATCAATTTCTTTAATAAAATCAAAAATAACAAGTCGTATAAGCCATGTAATTTCGTTGAAGTTCTATGAGCACATTCAAATGTTGCTGAAACACTCACACCTGCACTGATTTTGGCAGACGATCCAAATTCTCCTAGATAGGATAGTAAACTTTCACTTCCGGTTCCATAGGACACGCATGTTATAAGTCCTTTTGGATATTTTCCTGTTATATATTTAATAACTTGTCTTAAATCAGAGGGGTCACCATAACTCTGCAGTTTGGGTGTAGTTAGAAAGGAGTTTCCAAGTCCTCTACGGTTGAAAACCACCGGTTGAAATCCTCGTTTTGCAGCATAGTGACAAAATTTGGAAACACTACCAGTTGTTCCACACATACCTGGAATTATTACCAATATCGTTCTTTTTTTCTTTCGATGCAAATGTAAATTTTCTACCCAGTCCAAAGCTACTACCCCTCTATCTTTTAACTGCAGGTATTCTCGTCTAAATGGGACATTACACTGCGGAATACAATATTGCAAAACTGTTTGAATATGCCTGTTTCTGATCCAGATGGGTGGTGAAAAATGTCTTGTAGCTAGGCGACACTTTTTAATCAAATGCGAAGCTAATGCAGATTCCTTGAAATAAAGTCTTGGGTACACTTCTGAACTGTGCATTAAGGATTTAATGTAACATAAAGCACTCCATAAAATCGTCCCAATAATTGCCGCATAAAATGGAAAATAAATAATGGTATAAAAAGCTAACATAGCAGTTTGTGGTTTTTCCGTTTCCGTTTCCTCAGTTTCAGAAGTTGTTTCTACCGTAACGTTATATACTTTGTGAATGTTCATCCACGCAATGTCCTGTCCATTAAAACAGCGCCTTACGGGCAAAAAACACCACTCTTCCTCTATCATTTGAACCGTAATACTTTTGTCATCAGTTATAACTAAGCTGTCACGCGTCAATGAAACATATAGCTCCGCCTTATTAAAGGGCCGATGTTGTATGTTGCAATATCAGTAGTAGAATGCGGTGTGATCAATTTTATGTTAAACCTGTAAATATATTGGAAAGATGATTGTATTATTGTGTTGATATTCTGCCAATCAGGAAGACGAGATCCTCTCAAATCAGAAGTAGCACAATGAAAGAAATCCAATTACGTTACGATAAACATAGATAAGTGTGAATTACTTTCAATAGCTATCGCAGCTATCTCTACAGAAATAATTTCATCTGCATTCCAAACAATGATACCATCAAAGTAAACAAAATACCTTTTAGACACTATCTAGTGTCTTCCTGGAAGTGTGGAGCACAGCTGATTTATAACTCTTATGATATTTAATATTTCAGTATTTGCATAATAAATAATCGTTAAATTTCTTTGTTCTTTTATTACAAACGTGAGTGATTAAAAACTCTATAAAAATGAAAATTAATATTAATATTAATACTTAATAACTTATTTACATCAACCGCTGTCGCCCGGATTAGGACTGTCCCAGAAAATGGTCAGATTACTGAAATCAAAGCCAATTTGACACCCTAATATATAGACATTAATACCTCTACTGCTTATTTGTTTTTGACGTATCAGTGTTTGAAATACATCAACTAATACAATGTAACACTATACTTTGACACCAATACCGTTACCTAATCCTGATCCCACGTTTGTTCGGGGTATTATAGACATTGTCGCATAAATTTTTACTATGAATATATTTAATAAACAAGGAACAGAAATGAGATGGAAAAGGTTGAAAATTAATTCCACAATTAGGTATAATATCAGGATATGTGGCATAAGCCTGGTATACATTTGCAAATGGCATTACTGAAGAAATGAATATTAATGTTTCTGATTACCATTCCGATAGAACTTATAATCAATTAAAGGTAGGGAAAAACTATTAATTTTATTTCATTGGGGTTAACGCCTCTTTCAACAATATTTTAGTCATATTCACTGGTGGAGCAAGCCGGGTGCTCGGAGAGAACCACCGACCATGGGTTAGTAACTGGCAAATCTAGCACGTGCTATGCGAGTCATACGCACCCTTTTTTGTGGTAGAAAGTCTCGCGCCAAAGGCTAAAGTGATCTGTACAGGACTGAGGTAGTTTTAATTCAACTATCTAGACAACTCGGTCCCCGGGGTAAAAATAAAATGTAAATACAAAAGGCTAAAACATTTCCAAAAATATCCAAAATGGCCAATGGTTCAAAACTTATCCTATGCAGCCATCTACCATGTCTAAAATCAGATATTGAGATTGAAGAATACCTCTCGAAAAAAAGTTTTAAAAAATGGACAAATATTGACAAAATTTTAGTTTAGTGAACACGGACTCAAAATTGAAACGTGAAGATAACAAAATATTCCACGAAAACAATGATAATGCAATATAAACACAGAAATTGATAGCGAAGACTTTTTTTGTTCTTTAACAATAAAATCAAAAATTTAATTCGCAGGAAATTTTTTTTTGAAATCATAAATCTGCTAATCCTATTTTTCGCAGAATATGAAACCCTTTCAAAAGATGAAATTAATTTCCGATTAACCTAACCTGGAGCTGTTGGCCAACGTCAGCGACTTTATAAAGCAATCATTCGAAATGCAAAAATGAGGTCCCTGTGGGTCACATGTTCTTATAGACACTGTTGGTCGTCCTGCATTGTGCATACTTTTTGTTTGTTTACTGAATGTATGTTAGCTGGAGCGCTATGGGTCTAAATTGCTTATAAAGATATATATATTCATCATAACTGCTGGGAATAATTCTTAAACCAGACAAAATTCCAGTTCTTCGTAATTCGTTATGACTTTTTAGGCGATATGTGTGACAGCTCTAATTTAAACCCTTTGAATTAAAACTATATTTTGTTCCAGGTATTTTTATATTTAATTTAAAGCATTATGGTTTCACTTTAATTATCTTTAAATTGATTTTACTTATCATTTAGACATTTATTTACTTATCTGTTTTGTGAAATATTAGTGTCATGATTTCATGTCTTTATCCTAATCAGATTTTAAATTTTATTGAATCCGATTAGGCTTATGAAGCTGAATTTTTTCTCTCATCTGAGAACTTTATCATGTCTTGTTAATCGTTTCTTTGTTTTTATTGTTATTAATTCTTATGTTGAATTTTAGTTAACAGATAAGAAGTCAACATTTATACTGACAACATCCGTAAATGTTTAATTTTTTCACGGACTTCATGTTACACGGGTGTTGAAAGTTATTAACGTCCTAAACAGCAAAATAATGCTCTCAGTCGGACGGAAAAAATAATTTTCGCGGTTACCAGTCTTTATGTCACCAGTTAAATGATCATGCCAGTCAGTCCACAGGCGCTTGGGGCATCGGACCCCCTTTTGATTTATTTTTTTATTTTTATTTTAAAAATTACGTGCTTTTATCTTATATTGCAGAATCGAAAAATGCACCGGGTCGCTTAGTCTTTTAGTTTTTACATTTTCCGATTCTATAGTATTAGATAAAAGCAAATAATTTTTACCCC
>JAULBM010332548.1:0-12959 GCA_032357055.1 Geukensia granosissima
AACAACAAACACTGTACTACAGTTTCCTAGTTAGGGACAAGCATAAAATGAGGTGACTGGGTTAAACCGATTGGTGAACGCTAGCTCCTCCTCTCACCTGGGACAGTAGTATGACAGTGGGATGACAAAACAGCAATAAAAACGCAATATAAAATCGGTTGAAATGGATTTAACACTTGAAATAGATACTGAAAATCAACAATAAATACAATTAAAATAAATAAAGTATATAACGAAAGTAACCTCGAAAGAGTACCTGCTGATTAAAACCTAAAAGCAATCGATCAGTAAACCAACTTTTCCTTTACTACGGTGTCAATAAAAACACGTCCAATTGGATGTAGTGTTTAAATATTATAAGAAGTCAAAGTAAACATTAGTTGTGCAAATGCCAATATAATATAAATATATAGACAGGAAGTAGAATATGTAATAACATGACCAATAAAACAAAAACCAGTTTAATTAATTAATAATGCTGTGACGATTTCCTTGACGGATAAGTTTAATAAGATGAATTTTAAGACCATGTGATGATTACATTGATACCAAATCTTTATATATTTATGAAAGAATTTATTAAATTCTTTAATCCATTTGTGGTAACAAAATCCTTGACCTAATATTTTTCAGTTAAACAGGGATTGTGTTTATTGAAACTGAAACGTTGCTTCAAACACAGGCATAATGAACAAGCTGTGAAATATATACACCGTATAAAGGCGCCAAACGGGACGTCAAGGAAAAGAAAATTAAAAATTGGAAATGAGAAATCGTACCTTTTGTCGTTAATTTTGGTGGAAATTTTAACATGGAGAAATATATATATTTAAGGGAGTAGACCTATGTAAAGGGACATAACTTTTGAAAATCTTTAGTATGTTTATGTCAACCATTTTTATATATCTTATGTAAGCATCTTATTAACAAAGATTAATTTTGATCTGTATCATTTGAATGCTTAAAGAACTGTTTATGTAACAAAATAATATAAACATATTACTGATTTCAAGAGTTATCTCCCTCAACCCAGGTCTACCACCTTAAACTGTAAATGAATAGTGATAGCAACAAAAAGCTCGATTGTCTTGAATGACTAAAGAGAACCAGCGAACTTGTGACAGATAATCGACAAGATAAGCGACTAGCCTCATCCCATGACAAGCTAAATACGAGTTCCTTCGAAATAGGTACTTTCCTTTAAATACCTTACATTACTGATTATTTTAAGATTGGCTTCGTTTTTTTAATATTATTTGCCTTGCTTAAGACATAGTACTTTTCAATTATTATTTAAGCACCAGACCCTACAAATACTTTCAAAGCACACTAGCTCGTTCGCTAATTTTTTTGATTTATTGTCCATTTTCTGTGGAATGTTTTACCAAATATTGCTTTCTTTTTTCATTCCTTTTGAACATTGTATTATCTGGTGACATTAGTGGATGCGACCTGGAATCGTAGAATGATCAGTAATGCATATGGACTGAAAGGCATGTTAACCAAAAATCATATCATGTCTTGACAAGTTGGGATTGAACTAGATAAAGCTGTTGTGGTCTTGTTGTGATCTTGTCCAACTCCTTAAAGTCAAATAAGAATGAACAAGGTCGCTGAAGATAAAAACTGGTTACTTTAGGTACCTTTCCAATTAGATGTTGTACTTAATAAGCTTTTATGTGTTCCACAGCGCTGTCATTATTTCCTTTTATGTAATAATTCATTTCTTGCCTTGGCTTAATATAACTAAATATAATGTATATTAACTTTTAAACATTTATTTTCAAAGTAAATGCCATTTTAAATGTGAAAAATAACAAAAATAATAAAACATATTCATTTAACAATGAATGTCACAAACAAATAACATATATACGTGTATTATTGGAATAACAAAGTCTATTGATAAATACAACAAGTCTTTGTACACAGCTATACATTAATTTTTAAATCACTTTTGTCTTCCCCTTCAAATTAACATGAGCTTGTTTTAAGCTATGTACATTTCGTTTAATTTATGTCTCTTTAGAAAAAATGTAAATTTTGAAATACACCAGAGTTATTTGGTGACTACTGCTTCTGAACAAAATTTATAAATATAAAACTTTGATATGGTAAAAAACTGAATTTTTTGTCAACGAGTCAATTTATAAATAAGTATTTATGACAAAATTAAAGAAGTCGTTAACAGTAATCAAATAGCAAAACTTTAACGTTTTCGTTGACAAACATATACGCTTTTGTGAAGCAGTTTCATAATTTACTGATGTATCTAATTGCAAATACATTTACTAGTGGATTACATTTTAACATTTATTCATTGTTTATTATGCATGTATCCTTATTTCACAATTATCATATGAACAGTACGTGGTTGGACACATTAATAACAAAACAATTCACAATGTAGAATTGATGAGCAAAATGGTGGATTGTCTCCCTGAACCAACTTACCGGATATCTGAATAAGGGAGATAATTTTGATATTACCTTTACATGACTGAGAGTATTCACGGTAATTACCTGTCCCGATGTATGTTATCCTGGTGAGGGAATATGATATTACTATGTTATTTATGATAAATGATTTAATGTATGCATGGATTTCGTCAAAGCAGGAGAGACTCCATTTGGTAGATATAGCAATTTTGCATATCTCCCTCATGAATTGAATTTATTAAATAAATTTTGAACCACTCATTTAAAAAATACTATGAACATTTTGTAAGATCGAATTATTGGATGGTACAAACGAATGGAATCAGTTAATTCCATTTTTGTCTAAGAGCATTTAGCAAAATCACTAACAATTCTAAAGCACATTGCAGTGGTCAGATTCTACTTTAAAATAGAATAATTTATCAAATCAAAATCAAAATTAAAACAAAAATTTTCAAACTGTTCATGACATTAATAATGTCAACCGTTTCAAGATGCACTATATTAAGTTATTATTTTTTCTTTTAAAGAAGAGAAATTCTCTGTCTTAAGTCAAAACAAAATCCTAAAACCAAACTTATCACCAGCATGATACTAACTGTTATTAAAATATAAGCCAGTTAAACCGGACAATATAGGATAGTAAAATAAACAAAAACGAAAAATAAATCAATATTTTTGAAGTCTAAAAAACTTCAGTTTTGAGTATTTATTATTAAAAGTTTTCTTTATTATAACCTTGACCTTCAATTCGTAGAAAGTCAATTCTGTCTCTATCACTGCACGCATTTGGTTTACACCTTCGTCGTCATCGTCGCTAATAGCAACGCGTCCTGGAATGCATCCAGTGAACATTCAGCAGTGATCAGCCCTGACGTTCCGCATGATTTTCTTGGGCAAGAATATTTTGTCAATAGTTATATTTGATAGTCAATAACAATTCATGCTGAACAAGTATTTGAGCGAATGTTAGCTCTCGCACGTTCTTCTAGGCTTACGAAGACGCCATCTTTTGGGACTAGCATTGGTCTTAAAGCTGTAGGAAGTGGATCCTGCAATACAAACCGAAAGTAAGAATAAAGAAAAGATAATATCACAATTCTGAACAGTTAAAGACTAAAACTCTGAGAAATATTCCCTACATTGGTAGACATTTTAATAAAAAAAAATCAAGTTTGATTTATATGTTTAGAGAATAAATATGTTAGACAATTTTCATTGAAGTTATTTTTAAATAAAAAGACATTCGTCGTGTATGGTTAACTTAGAATCATATAATTTCACCCAAAAGAGATATATACCCCTTGCCAATTCAAGAAATGCAAACGAAATTTCAAATTTGAACAGAAATTAACATTCTAATTTTTCAAAGTAAGCAAATTAAATTATCGGTATTTTTATCTGAACTTTTTCAAATCGAAAACAAAAACTTGAATGTTTTTAAAGGTTAAAACCGCGAAAACACATATTTACACATATACTCACAATAGTTTTTGAACACGGCTTGATGATGAATTTCTGCAGTAGTTTAACCAAGGCAACCTTAACTTGGAGATCAGCAAATTTCAATCCAGGGCACATGCGCGGTCCCTGTCCATAAGGTAGGTAATTGAACTGATGTCTCTTACTGCATTCTTCAGGTGTGAATCTGCAATAAAATATTGGAACTTAATAAATAATGCCAAGTGATAACGATAAACTGATTATATTTCAAAATCATTTTACGAATTAAAGAATTATTTATTTTACAATGAAAATTGTACAAAAAATAATTATTGAAATAAAAATCTTGATATAAAATTATCTTTTAGTATTAATAATTTTAAGACTACGTCTATTGCATCTTTCCATTTGGACTTGAAACCAAGGATTCTGCAAACCAGCAAGATGTGCTTCCTACCTAGATTCATACTAAAAATTGAGGGTGTTAAGTGGGTTTAAAGCATTATTTAGCAATATTCCAGCGGCCCCTTTATATGGAGTATATATACAGTACTCGAGGTTGGTATGTGTTTCCTATCAGTTTTTATTGCGAACAAGAAATCTACACAATCTATGATTTCTTGTAGAAACAACATTACTTTTTTCAGCTTTTGGTGAACATATCGTGTTTCGACATTTTTCGTTGAACAAAATGTGTTGTGGCATAGCCAAGGAGCAAAAAACTGTCAGTAGAAAAACAGGCGAAATCCTGGCCAAAAAAGCTGACAATAAATTATAGAAATGATAGCATATAACTCATTTCAGAAAAAACCTAATGACAAAGCAACATGAAAGCAGAAATTGAATATTAAAAAAAATAAATTGCCATTCGTAACACATGGTAATGTACTATGTCATTCGTTACACATGGTAAGGTACTATTCACCTTCAGCTAAGGTAAAATAAGGTGAGGAAAATAAGGTCTTTGGGTTATCTTTAACGCCGATAAATCTTAGTGCATATAAGTTTCCTGTACTGTAGAACGGGTATGTTAAATTTAAAGTATGTGAACAGATAACACCACCTACTTCTGGGACAGCAGAAATGCAGACGAAGGTGAGTGAACTATTTGCAATCTAGGGACAAAACGTGACCTTATCTTGAAAAGTCGGGATCACGACATGTATCATAACTGTGTCAAATCATCACCTGGTATACATTTCAGATCAGTTCTTATGACATTACAGTTAATCCGCCCCTTAGTTAATCCGCCCCTTTGTTAACCATATTTTAGCTAAAATTTGTTAAGGGGTGATAGTTATTAACGTCCTACACACCAAATAAATGGTCTCAGACGGACGGTGCTTAAATGTCTTAATTGAACTTTCTCTGTTTATCATTCTTACATTTCGGTCACCACTCTCACATAAAATAATTTAATATCCAAACTTAGTAAGCACATTTTACCATCATTGAACTTTATATGCAAAATTAATTACAATTTTAATTTTGTTTTCTGAAATACCAGTAAATTCTGCCCATCAAGCAACACTCCGAGGTACCAAACTATAACGCACCATAGTCCTTTCAATAAAATATTCCTTTTATTTATCAAATAGCTTTAGTACTTAGTTTTGTGTACTTACCTTTCTGGTATAAATTTGCCTGGATTAGGAAATACGTTCTCGTCACTATAGATAGTGCTTGTCATTATTCTAACTACAACCCCTTCCTTTATCTGAACACCATTGATCGTACAGTCTTCTGTACATTTTCTGGTCACGCTGGAAAATAGAGAAATTATGATTATGATTATATTACAGTGTTAAACATAATGATTGAATCAATCAAAAATATCATAAAGGGAAGGTAGGATAAAGTACAGTTTCGTACTGAGAACAATCAAGAAGAAGACAGATATCTAGTTAATATGCATACGAACTAAAAATAATTCATGTGCATGCATTCTCAATTTGTGCAGCAGTGTAATCAATTCAAAATAAATCTAAGGGTTACCTTTTGGTGCTCAATAAACATTTTCATTTAAATTCTAATAAAATTTAAAGTTAAGTACAGTTTTCAAGTCGTATACATCTTAAATTCAACTGTGACAAATGGCAATTTTATTTCAATATGAAATGAAGAAATTTTCCGGAAATTATAAAATCCAAGACTTACCCAGGGGCACAAGGTAACATACGAAGAGTTTCATGCATAACCATTTGGAGGTAATCCATTTTTTGTATATCCTCAAATGTTGGAGATTTCTGCAAGTGAAAAATTAAAACCGTTATTCTAGTTTGTTAATTTGGAAGTCTTTTTATTATATGGGCATCCGTATATATACTGCACGTATCCAGATTAAAACATTTTTTAAATGGGAGATCTGGTATGATTGAGTACGAGGAAGCCATCAAATATTTAAAGATTAAGACATCTACGGTAATGTACAAAGATCCACACTGTAAGGCCTCTTGTGAAAGGATTGTAAATAAAATGTTATGACCATTCAAATATAACAAAAACTTTTTAACTATTCAAAAAGGATTTAAAAATAAAGTGTACATGGTTGATAACTGCTTTAATTGAAATAAGTCTGGCATTTCTAATAAAGCTATTTAAAATCTCTTTAATAACTGGAATTCGAAGAAAGCAAAGGGGCAGACAAAAAATCGTTAAAGGTAGAAGACAGACAAGTCCATGGCCAGCAAGATGATTCGAAAGACAAACATAGAACACAAAACAATTAACTTAAAGCTAAAAGCTGGAGTAAAACGAAACTACAAAAACCAGCGAGCTCAGCTGCTCCGGAAGGGTAAGCTTCACTATAAATTTCAGAAGTACAATGTAGGCCAAAAATTAAATTTCATTAATATTACTTAAGGCAATGAGTATTTTGATAATATGACAAACTTACATCGTATCCACATATCTTAACGACTTCTTGGAAGGCTTTCTGTTGAGCTGCAGGATTGACTGCCAACATGTGGATAACAAACGACAGACATGCGTTCAAAGTGCCGATTCCTCCTCCAATCAGAGAGTTGATATGACCAATAATTTCATCGTCTTTAAGATGGCGTCTTCTGTATATTCCGTATTCATCTCGGTCAAAGAATGAACCGTTTATCATTTGTCCCAGAAAATTCTTATGTTCTTCTTTTGAAGTTAGGGAATACTGAAATAAAGAAACAAAATGAGGGTCAAAACCTTTGTTGACATAACTATAACAAGAAAAATGATATTTAATTTTTGTGTTAAAATGACAAAAGGCAGTAATAATAAATTATTTAGCACTTATATAAACCATACATTAACACGGCTCTTCATTTCTCTAAGGAATTCGAAGATACCAAAGAAGCACACAGAAATCTTTAAGTCTGACGACAGACAAGATCATGGCCATCAAAATAAAAAGAAAGACAAACATATAACACATAACACTTCACTGAAAACTACAGCTGGAATTACAATAACCCTACAAAAACGAGGATGAGTTCAGATGCTCCGGAAGGAAAAGCAACTCCTGCTCCACTGTTGGCACCTAACGTTTTGAAATCGACGAAAAAGGAATAATAATACCACGTGACCTACCTCCTTTCTTTTCAAGGCAACATGTTCTTTGATCTGTTTCATATTTTCTTCATGAATCTGTTTATGTTTGTAGTCGAAAAGTTGTAAAAAAGGAGTGAGACCACTGTATACCCCTAAAATAGTGATATGAATATATACTATAAGTAATTTTAATGTTTAAAATATTCGTTTTGCAGAAAACGATACACAAAATTTTGCTTTAAATATTGTGATTTTTTAATACACTACATGTAATATAAGGCTCTCACATGATTTCAAAATTTATTAATTGGGCACAACACCAAAAAACACGACAAAAAAATGAATTATATTCTAAATACTGTAATTGACCCTTTTTCATTGTTCATGACAATATTATTTTTTAATATTCATTTCAATATTCTGACCGCTTTTTGTCTTCCAAATTAATGCTGAACAGTAGCGTACATATTTAATTTCACTTTTAACATACTATTTAGATGTATTATTCTTGTAGAAAATGTGTTTGAATAGAAGAGAAAGTGTGTGGTCTTCAAGTCGTAAATCATCATTTATTATACTTGACGTTTATCCCTGTACAAGTCATAAACAGTGTACTTTTGGGTGAGACCTCCCTTATCTAATCAATTATTATAATGCCTGTAGTAACCTAATTTGTCTTGACGCTAAAAAAACATTTTTGGAACTTTGGTGATTTCAATTTCATAAAATTTATATTATAAAATCAATTATATACAATTTTTATGCCTGTTTTTGGAAATTTTATAGGGGAATTCGGCGAGAAGAATGTAATACGGCTAGAAATAATACTTTTATTTTTAATTCCTACTCATTAGTGCACAAACCCAGCTAAAATATCACGTTTTCAATTGTCCGCTTGACTGTTTAAGAGATGCCTCTCTAAATAGCTTTTTTTAATATTTAATATTATTATTTAAACCCACCGATATTGTTAAAAAGTTGGCAGATTGGATAATCGCAAAATATGCTTGTAACTAGAACTTCGGAACGTTTAACTGGGCTTCCAAATTTTGCCCTTAGCGTGTCGGATGAGGGAAAATCCAGAAAAGCGCTTTACACGCAGTTCAATTTGACTTTTATATTTTTGTTAACCTATGTGAGACGTGGACTGTGTCTTTCTAGAATACATCCCATATTTTTTCTTGAAAATACTTTACAGTCAAACTTGCTCTTGTGGTCACCTTTATTAAGCAGACACTTGATTTAAAAGACTATCTTTTCCATCTTCATTGAATAAAAAATTATCATGAATGAACTTTATTTAAGGGGTCACTTGTCTTAAATGGTCATTTCTTCTTCTGCCCAAAGGTCACCTCTAAATTCAAGTTCAAATGTATTGATAAATGTACCATGCGTACTTTACATTATTTTACTTACTTGCAAGTCCAGCAATAGGGTTGTCTGCTGCGGCAGAGTGATTAAATTCTTTCATAAATCGATACAAAAGTGCATCTTCGTTGTCTAAACTATTGGAGGGAAAGTCGAATCCAGAGTCGGCAAATGCATCTAAAGTATATCTGTCCACCAAGCTAAAAATATTAAAATAACAAATAAAATTGTGTGCGTACAATGTAGATGATAATTATAAACTTTTGAAATGAGCTAAAAGTTTTATTTTCTGTTGACAAAACTGGCAAGAAATCATTTGTTTTTAAGTACATTAGAACTTGTACAAAAAACAATGTTTAATATAGAACAAATAATGCCTTTATCGCGGTATGAGACATTTAACTAATATTTTTTACTATAAATAACTTTTTTCTTGATAACATTTATGTTTAAATATAAATTGGACAGGTATAAAATATTTCTGTCAAAGTAATTTATTACTAATATTTAATTTTCTATGACGTTGGGTACGGTTGAATTCTACGTAAATTCATAATTTCTCGTGTAAATATTTCCTAATAGGTCTAAAAATAATTTTAAAATACAATCAAAGGTTAAATAACTTGTATGATATCATATTGAAGTGGGGGAGAGCTTAATGCCTGATTTAAGTCTTTCCAAATATTCGGACAGACAATAAAATGATCCACAAATTGTCAAGTCCAAATAGTCTTAGACATACTAAGAGTGGTTTACTAAATTTGGCTACATTTCATTTCGTAGAAACGAGGTCGACTTTATATGCTATTTTTATAAAGTACAGAAAAAAGTCAGAAAAAAAATACAACAAGACATGACATTTGTCCCTAATTTGCTTAATTATTCACTTTATCTAAAAATATCTCTAATTGACGTTTCAACATACTTGGTGATGTCAAAGCCTTCCGGTTTCTCTTTGGTCTGATCTGCTACCTTTTTACATAATTTGTCGCCAGTTTGATTTACTCTGTGACACATCTAAAACAGAAAAAAATATTAATTAGGGAAAAATTGTATTTTTCTGCATTAAAAACGTTGCTGTTTTATGCTATTTTAAGTCAACAACCTTCATAGATGTAACCTATTATATAATTGCAGTTACATCATGGTTCATTCATAAAAACGATGTGTGATTATTTAATTTAGTTGACACGGATTACTTTATGCATGGATTTTCCATATTTTATGTAAAAACTTCTTAAATGTTCTTTATGAATTATAATTGTATAAATATTTTTGTATTTCATAAGGCATTATTTTGTTCGGTTTTTGTCGGGACTGTCCTTCTAGTCCTTTTTTTCATTTTCAGTGTTGTTTTTAAACTTTTTAATTGAATTAAATATTGGCTGTCAAAATAAAAAAACCACTAAATAAATATGGAACATTTAGGTATGCTATATGTACATTTCAAGGAGTAACCTCCCATCAGTAGCATTAAAACCAAAACATAGGAAGTCAGAGATTCAAATATAGAAAAAGAAGCACTCAAACCCAAACAAATAGAAACGAGACGCCAAATCCGACTGCAAGGGACAACTAGTTAAGTGCATTACTTTTCTCGCCCTTTCTGTATTTTCAATGCTTTAGAATTTTAGAAAATGCAGCAAATTTCTGTCAACATACATGTTTCATAGAAACCGAGTTGAAAGCAGCAGCGACTATTGATCGTTGTCTTTTCCATTCCGTTCCATATGTATTCAGCAAACTGCTTTCATCAGGGGTATACACAAATGGATTGCATAGCTGAAATGAGAAATCTCATTGTTCTTACACATTCTTCATTTTTCATTTATTACTTGGAAAAAATATCTATTAGAAGTTCAAAGAAATGTGATTACAATGTATAATGTACTTCCTTGTTCGTTTCAGTTGGAAATAAAGTATATAACACAATTACCCAACAAATCAAAGTCCATAAGACACACGGCAAAATAGGTATCACACCACCGGAAAGTTGGTAACCGCAATGGAACAAATATTTTATTTAAGATTGTTTGAATTTGAAATATGAAAATTTAGCTTTATTATTCAAACTATTAAGTAATATATATATGCTATTAAATACTTACAGGTCGAACATGAAATTTGTCGAAATTTTTCACCAAAATCTGCTTTGCCATTTCAGGATTATTTACGACCAAGCTTGGACAGAAACCTTCGAAAAATCTACAAATAAACAGATATATCAATTTCACTGCAAAATATCAGACAATTTTATTTTTTTTTTTAAATAAAAAGAATGAATGATCAATACTGTATATTAAAAAATGTTAAAATCGCTTTCTTTTTCACGTTTAAAATGTTTGATTCATGTCAAAACTGCTAGGTAAGCCACATGTTACTGGAAAAATTCAAAAATAAAAATTACAAATTACAAATTTGTTACAAAATATTTCTTTATTAACACTGTCATTATTGTAATGTACTTACCCGTAAACGTCCCCGTAAATCTTCCTCCACTGTTTAAATACATCTAATGGATTCTAAACATAAAGAAAATGTTATGTATAGATGGGGAAACGAATTTTTGAAACCATTATAACAATTTTATGAAAATTTTCATTCGAAAATTGTTTTTGCGAAAAAAAACTTTCTGACCTTCTTTTCTTTTCAGTTTTACCTTTGTTAATTTGCCGATTGTAAGATTTGTTCCTACAAAAGAAAATTGCTGTCCTTCTTATCTTCCGTTTTTTACATTTTGTTATTTTTCATTATTTCATGAAAAGATACTATTGTAAAATAAAGCAAGATTATAATCCTCTTAGGCCCTGTTCACACGAGAAAAGTTAATCCGGATTAATTCAGGTAAATGTGGATTAAGTCACTTTGCTTTCACACTTGGTTTGATATAATCCGGATTGATTTCATTCGATTTAAGTTAATCCGGATCAAATTGTAGTGTGAACGCAAATGTGGATTAAATCTGACGTCATAATTGATAACGTTACTTATGTTCTTATGATTTCTGTGTTACGATTTTAGTCCGGATTAAGTTAAGCCAGAACCCCAACACTAGTGTAAACGCAACAGGTTACCTGTAAAATGGCTTAAGTTGATCCGGATTAAGTTAAGCCTAGTGTGAACAGGCCCTTAGTCTCACCTTGTCTCTGAACTCCCCTATGCTTCCAAATACCATTAATGGTTTAGGTCCTGGTATATTCAACTTCTCGAACAGTCTGTAGTCGTCTCTGATCTTTCTGAATAAGACAAAACAAACAACATATATTGATACAGTCGAAAACTTACAATATCTATATCAATTTTTAAATATTGAAAAAAGTATAATAAAAAAATAATAATTTCTACTTCAATAAAAAAGGTATAATAGGTAAAGAGGACTAGCTTTATTAGCAAGTTCGGTACATCTTGTTGCCTCTTGATATATTTGCATTGTTGTTTCAAAAAATAAAAAAAAAATCAGACGCAGTTGGCTTTTATGTCACATCAGTGTCTCAGCTAAGGGGAGGTTTTAATGGCTCATAAATTTTTTGAACTTAGTGACATATCTTGTATGAATGCCCCTATACAGGAACCTGGACTCAGATGTTGTTTTTCTAACGATATAGTGTTAAGGTTTGTAGTTTTTAATGATATAGTAATGTTGATTGTATTTTAACGATATAAATTTAAGAGTACTTACAAGAACCATAATACAGCTAGTACTATTACAAGTAATCCAACAAAAGGATTGATAGTCAATGTCACTGCAAACGGTAGGAAAGTCATGTTTCTCTTTCTACTTTGTTTTCTAAGGATCAACAATATCTACTGTGTCGTTATTGTCCACCCAAAGGTGTCGTCGATCTGAAAAAAAAAGAAAAGATTTCAAAGTTCTGAACAAAGACACCCGAACTCACCCTGGTTTTTGTAGGGTTCATGTTACTACAGCTTTAGTTTTCAGTGAAGTGTTGTGAGTTCTATTTTTTTGCTTCTTTTCAATTGTCGGGCATGCTCTTTTCCGTCTTCTAACGATTTTTGTCTGTCCCTTGGTACATGTATCTTCGAATTTTTTTCCAAATATTATGAAGCAAGAAATTCGTGGATATAATAGAAAAAAGTGGGGATATGGTGTAAATATTCATGACACAAAAATCTCATATGTACAAGTAAATTCCAAGCAAAGGAACAGCGCTTTG
>JAULBM010332559.1:0-12959 GCA_032357055.1 Geukensia granosissima
GACAAATCTTGTTTCTGATTGGCTGATTCATTAAAAAATCTTCTCCTCTGAAACTTGTTTGCCAAAAGGCAGGTGAGAGATACAGGCTCCGCCTCCTGAGCCTCTTGTTTAAAAAGTCATTATCAGGCCTGGGTAAACTAATAATCAAATGTGTCAACTTAGAAAGGAGAAGAGTTTTCACAACTGTAATTTTACCTAAAACACTTATAAAACATCTTTACCAATGCCGAATCATACTCTTTATTTCAAGAAGTTTTGCTTCAAAATTCAAGTGATTGATTGATTGATTGATTGCTGTTTAAAGCCACGTCGGCAAAATCTCAGCCATATTGTGGCGGGAACATACATATATTTAGTAATAAAACAAACTAGTAAGATGAACATCATATAAAACATATCGGATATTTACATATAAAACAAAGTTTTAAAAATAGGATGCTAAAGTGTAATAACACCTTTATATGCACTATTTCATCTGGAACAAGACAAAACATTACTCACAAAAATTTGACTGGTTCTGAGGTCCAATCAAAATTCTTATTTGTACACAATTTTCTAGGACTATTCTTCATTGAACACATTCAAATTGCTTTGGTTTTTTCAATATTGGGTTTTAAACCTGAGTATTTAGCAAACTGATCCAGTAAATCCATTGCCTTCTTTAATGACTTCTCACTGCCATCCAATATAAGCCCAGTGTCATCTGCATATTGCAACAGCTTTACCTCCTATCCATCAACCGTTATACCCTTAATGTCTGGTTCATTATGGATAAGAATACCCATAATTTCAACACATAACAAAGACAAATACGGGGATATCAGATCACCTTGATGGCAGCCTCGACCAATATAAAAAAATTCAGAAAAGAAACCATTTTGGATAACACAAAGTTTTGCGTTTTTTATTTAAAATATCTATCCACTTAATAAATTTTGAGCTAAAATTAAAAAATTGTAAGACTTTTTTCATATATTCCCATGAAACCAAATCAAATGCACGTTCAAAATCGACTGACAAGAAAATACCTGGAATTTCATTTGTATCAGTATACGAAAAAATGTCATAAAGGAGTCTGATGTTTTCTCCAATATATCTCCCCTTCAGAAACCCCTTTTGATTTTCATGAATTAGTATGTCCAATACAGACCTAAGCCTTTTAGCCAAAACAGATGAAATAATTTTGTAAGAAGTATTTAACAAAGAAATGGGTCTCCAGTTTTTTAAATATACTCTAGGTTTATCTCCTTTTGGGATTAAAGAAATAATGCCCATCTTTTGAGTAATAGAAAGTTCCCCAACTTCATAGCTACCATTGACTGCTCTCAAATAAAAATGATATAAATATGTCCAAAAAAATTTAAAGAAATTATTAGTAAATCCGTCTGGGCCTGGTGCCTTATCATTTTTCATGCTCTTTAGAGCTTCCAGAGCCTCCTGGTACGTTATAGCTCCGTTCAAAGAAATAGACTGTTCATCCGAAAGTTTAGGAGGGCTAGCATGAGCTAAAAGAATTTCAAGATAAACATCCTGAATTGTTTCATCTCTGCTTCTATATACTGATTTATAAAATTGGTATATATTATATAAAATATTTTTCTGTTCAGTTATGACGTCACCTGTTTCATTTCTAATTTTACTTATGGTTTTATTCACATAATTCCTCTTTTCCAAGGTACAAAAAATACTTTGTTGGTTTCTCCCCTTCATAAACCCATGTTGCCTGTGATCTTAAAACAATTCCCTTAAACTTTTCTTTACGTATTTTTTCAAGTTCTGTTTTCAACAATTCATTTAACAAACTAGAGTAAGGGACTTCTTGTACAATGTTTTCTAAATAAAAAAATTGCTGAATAAGAGATTTTTCCTTTTTGTCAGATTCCCTCTTAAAATTAATATTATTTCGATGTTTTGAATTTTGTTTCAATAAGGTTGTAAAGTTCGTCTATACTTAATATTTCCAACAGTAACACTAATAAAATACTTTAATGTACCTGGGATTCGATACATTAGTCCCAGATTCATATGTTCTATATGTTATTCTGGTAATAAAATAAAGGAACATCTAAAGCGTTTTGGTTGTTAAATAATATAAAACGAGAAGATTAGATATGGCATAAAAAGTAAAGGAATGACATTCCTTTTCCCGATAGGATTCAATATATAAGCATTATTATTTGAAGCACTCTTCACATTGGTTTCGACAGTCGTCGTTCCACGTTTTTTCAAACCAACAGATTGATGCTGGTCCGTACACCTGCTTATCATAGGCGTGATAGCTGACGGACAATATAGTGTTGATAAAAATCACATTGCTTAGGTATATTGGAAAGGGAAAAATAGAAAGCTTAGCCCGTTCAATTTTCCGGAAGTATGTAGCTGAAAGAATAAATGTACATGTATCACTATTGTGCATATCACATCCAAAGGTTTTTCTCACCGATTTTGATTCAGAATACCAGAAGAAACAATGATTTTATTCGGTGGCTGTCCGTTGATAGTTAACATGCTCAAAATTTTCCACCGGACAAAACGGACTTCACCGCACATCGCCGTACAGGTACTGTATTTGCCGTATGAAGAACGTATGAAAACCATATATTAACGGAGACAAACGGATTTTAAATTTTGCTTACCGTTCGTCATACGTTTGCGTTATACGATAAAGTATGACTAAGGCTTAAGGGAGAGGACGTTTATAGTGTTGTATAACTTTTGTCCAATCCCATTTGCAAGTTTATTATTATATTGTTTGCAAACAAAATATGTTTAAACCAATCGGTCACCCAGGCCCCAAAGTTGCAATAGGAAAGGAAAAAATGTTCTAGTATTTAAGGTCAGGCCTACCTGTAACCTCCTAACAAATTAATTAAAATAGGAAGAAACATCCCACAGTGATACAGTTGACAGTAGTGTCATGTTTAAAGAAATAAGAAAGATAAGTGCCATTATCCAGCTAGACCTCTTCAACTTTTCGGGAGACTTCCGATAAAAAACGAACATCTGAGAAACTAAAAACTGTTTTAACCTGTTAATAGAGGCTATGCCTAATTCATAGTATCTTCAACATGGTACCATCTAAAGAATGGAATGAATGATAATAAAGCATCAAATCAGAGTAAGCTCTGATTTTAATTAAATTGGTATAACACAGTTTTTAAAAGAATCAATTCATTGATTTAAGAAATGGCCTATTCGGTGACAGTACAAGCTAAACTTTATCCCGTCCTTACTGATAAAGTGAGTTTAAAGTCAAGTTATCGTTTAAAACAGAGCATGATCAATAAACTTTCTCAAAAGTTAATCCAAACAATTTATCATACTGAAATCCATTTTCAAGATTTGCTACTTTAATATAGGAGTTGTGGCATGATTGTCCATGA
The DNA here is from genome assembly GCA_032357055.1 of Geukensia granosissima. NCBI lineage: Eukaryota > Metazoa > Mollusca > Bivalvia > Mytilida > Mytilidae > Geukensia > Geukensia granosissima. The sequence goes on from JAULBM010332559.1 coordinate 3,384, forward strand.
GACAACCATCCACTAAATGACAGCCGAATTTAAACTTCTACAGGTCCCATTACAGCCTCAATAATGAAACAGAGTCCCTACCATAACAGAAGCTTTTAAAGAGTCGAACAAAAGAAACTAATCATAAACCACGACAAGAATTTTCCCTTCCCTTCTTACAAAACTTGCTTTTATGTTTATCATATACATATCCTTGGTACCCGTTCAGGACCAGACAAAGCCACTTAATTATATATATTAGGATCGTTGACGCTTTTAGACCTCCTTTCTCCATTTTCCATAGATTCAGTTGACCTTACGTAGAATATGTTTGTACTTAAATTGAATATTATGTACTTATACTGACATGTCTCGTCGATATTCTACACTTTCACCAGAAGAAAGTATAAGAGAACACTTTATCACCTTGTAGATTGAAAGATATAGTAAAATAACTGAAACTTGTCGTCCCAATTAGTAGTAATTCATGACTTAACTGCTCTAAAATCAACATATCCACATATGAATTTAATGATTCGATAGCACGAATCTAATTTAAATTAAAACAGAATTAGAATAACAACGCTAAGCCGATATTTTTAAGAAAAAAGTAACAAGCATGTTGCACTTACCAGTAATTTTGCTAACCAAAACACTTAAACATCCATGTTTATAGTACAATATTATATTCATAAATCATGGACTACCCGCATAAATACAATAGCTTACAACATGTACAAATCATACATCTTTACATACCTGTTATAAAGGTAAATCAAGGTTGTTTTACTTTCATAATGCAATTTCTCGTGGTGATTTATGTAATACAAGAATATATTATTCATCTGACACCAATAACAATTATTTTCATCAATAGATTGCAGGGAATAATTGTTCAACACGAAAACCATTTTAAATAATCAATACAAGATTTATCTCCTTCAAAAGATTGGACAAGCAAAGTGATGAATTCCAACAAGGAAAACCAATGCAAGGATACAGGGACTACTTTGGGATCGTTGTCAGACTGATCTGTTTGGCTAATGACAGGTGCGTGTTATTTGGACATGAACCAGAAGATAAACGAGGTAAAGACGTTTAAATTCAACAAGAGAACAGTTCTGCACAAACTTTTCTTGGTGACACCAAAAACTAAAATAAAATCCTTGTCAATTAGTCTCCTCTTATGAAAATAAAATGATATGGGGTAAATTTACGAGAGACTGCACCCCAACCGCGAGAAAAACAAGAGTAATTTACAAATCTAGAGGTCTCCACAAGGCCTGAACAACAACGGTGGAATACCACTCCTTCTGAAAAGATCTAAAACGCCCCAATAATACTGCTTTAGGAATATTATCGAAAATGTGCATGTAAAAAACCATTAAACACAAAGATAAACCTATGACCACAAATCAGAACTTGGAACAGGTACGTGAGATGTGGTTGGGTTGAACTCGTTCAGTCGGTACCCGACCCTCCCCCAACGAGTGGTAAAAAAATCAAAGAAAAAAAGCAGCAACTGACGAACTATAAAAATCAAACAGAATGTCACCCAATCCGACTAAAGAGTACCTTAATTACAATAAGTATACTTAACACAAATTAATATATTCAAAATTAGATACATCCCTAATGAATGTTCACAGTTACTGAAAGCAAGCTCAGGGCGAGATCCCTGATGATAAAACATCAAGCCTCTCAACACGAGATGTCATCAAACACAATATGTCTGACAATTTAGTACTGTGTTGTCAATAAACGCAAAAAAGACAAGATGCCTTGTCTACTAGAAATCATGTTATATTGTACATGATATCCCGACTTAACATAAAAAAAACTTACTTATTGACTAATATTACTTGACAAATTTAATAAAATTATCTTTTTACTAAATATATTGATAAGCTATCCCAGCTGACCAAAAAAATTCTCGGCATAAAATAATTGTTGGTGACATTTGAGATTTCAGTATTAATGAGACGGGGAATCAAAAATAAACATAACAGCAAAACGATAACGCATAATGCCCTCCAATCTCCTGTAAACACACTGCAAATGCAAACCGGTCCATTTACGGAACTATTTTTGTGCATCGAAATAATTGAGCCGCTTAATTGTATAACTATTTAATCAGCAATCTATATGAAGCAAATGATTTCACATTTCTGTCTTTGTTTTTTGTTTTTGTTTTTTTTTTTTAGTATCATACCATTGTGATCGTATTCATTAATTGTTTTTTCGAAAAGCAATCTGTATATGAAATAATAATAATACCCGCAATAAAGTAAACATACCCCTATGTTAACAAGCCTGAAATGAAGGAAATTGTGGTTTGGCGAAAATTAGAAAAATCATAAAGGGATAATATAGAGAAGATTTCCATCTTTATATAATACGGAGTGGGTTAAAAATTCGATTTATTTGGTTCCGTTTCCCTACGGTTTGTTATTGTGAACTTAGCAAAATCTCGAGTTACATCCCAAGTTAAAAAAGTTTTATCTGTAATATCCATAAAAACGTTAAGCAAAATATTGCAGAAAAAAGTAGAAACAGAAATTTACTTCACAAATTTAGATTCGTAGTGTACTTTGACTTCGTGTTTTTATTTACTGTGTATTCGTGGTTTTTTGTACTATTGCTGCATTTCTGGGGATATTTTATACCAAAAAGTGTTGTCTTTTTCATGTAGAGTTTTGACAAAGGCAAACATTACTATATTTATGTTAACAAAGGTGTTATTTCTTCCATAACTTTCTTGCAGTTACAGATACCTAGTACCAGACCCTTTGCATGTTTCTGTAATTTTTAAAAACTTTTAATACAAACGAATCAGGTTTTTTTTTCACGATGCCTGTAACGCATGGACATATTGTTGATGTCTTCGTCTTTGATTATTGGCAGATTTACTACATCTAGTTTTGCACTCTGCTTTGTGTGTGTGTGTTCATATGTTTCAAGTCGCGAAGGTTCAGCGGTTTTAGGGGAGAAATTTCTGTGTAGCCAACCAGAAACAAGAATTATCTGTGGCGGCCATGTTTGTTGTCTGATCAGAAAGAAATGTAAAAATTTATAAGAGACCTCAAATTAATGCTTCTTTTCAAGTATCACTTGATTTGGCTAAGCGATTTTGAGAGAAGATTTTTTTTTATATCAGCCCTTAAAAAAGAATGGCATATGGCGGCCCTATTTTTTGTCGGTTTGGGGCAAAATGAAAATACCTAATAAAGGATCTTACATGTATGTTTCCTGTCAAGTTTGGGTTCATTTGGAACCAGAGATCTCTGAATGTATTCACCAGCTTGATTGTCAGACTTGTCCGAACTTTTTTTACCACAAATTATATTAAAGACATTTTTTTTTGTTTAAATTAAACTCTTAAAATCGCTGAATTTGCAAGTGGTAGATGTTCTCTCCAGCAAACTTAGCTTGCTACTTGTGTTTGTTTGGATATTAGTTACTACTTTTTAAGCCTGTAATCGTTCATCTGTCTAAAAGTTGCCTTGAAAACAGCCTTGTATTTAAACTGTGTGCAGATTACCCTAAGAAAGTTACATCTAAATCCATTCAGTAGTTTCACAGGAGAAGATTTTGTTTAAGTGTTATTTCCAAATTAGTCAAAAAACCCCTCCAAAAACGACAATAACTCAAGAGTTAAGGAATTCCATGAAAATTTCACCACAGTTATAATTCATTATGCTTAACACTTTTATCCTAGTAGAAATGTAGATTAAGTTGACGGTTTTTGAGATATATCTAAAAACTCTTCTATCTGACCCCTATGTTCTATTTTTTGTAACGGCAGACATGTTTTCAATGGCTAAAAATTCCTTACAAAAATGTGCAAAATCCCTGAGGGAACAATCATACAAAGTTTTATTTGGATCCATTCAGTAGTTTCAGAGGAGAAGATTCTTTAAACTATAACCTCAAAATAAGCTTAAAAATGTTTCACCACTGATATATTTAATCATGCTGGAGAATTGGCTTAAGTTAACGGTTTTTGGGATAAAAATGAAAATCTTCTGTCTTACTCTTAAGTTCTATTTTTAGGAACGACAGCCATGTTTTTCAACGGATCAAAAATCCAAACATAAACTTTGTGCAGATTACCATAAGGAACAATCATATGAAGTTTCATCTAATCCATTCAGTAGTTTCATAGGAGAAGATTCTTTAAAAACGTTCAAGACGATGGACGACTGACGACGACGGACGCAAAGAGATGGCTAAAGCTCACATGACCCTTTAGGTCAGGTGAGCTAAAAATTGTGTCAACTGATCAATAACAATACTACCGATAAAACACATGGTAAAGCTGTGGACATTAAAACAATCATGTTAAATCCGGCAACGACATCACTGTTGTTTATATACAGTAAATTATCATTTTTATTAAAGTGAAAGGATCAATAGACCCTTTTACTGTAACTGCGTTCCTGTAACTTTGGGTGGAAAATAACATATTTTCCCGGAAAATGACGTCGGCGGACAATCAAATATGACGTCAGAACTATTGTGTCGTCGACTTTCGTACACCCGGAAGCTGCTTCCACGCAAGCGTCAAAAGCAGGAACGCAGCATCAGTAAAAGGGTCTATTGGATTGACGGTATTTCAATGGAGAATTAAATTGTCCAAAAAGGTAAAAATAATAAAATATTTAATGTGACCGTACCCATTTATATTTTGGCTTTTAACGGTGTGTATCTTGTGCTAATTTAAAACATCTTATAGAAAAAGATGCGGAAGGATTTTCTAAGAGTCAGCCATACAAAATGTATAAATTTCAAATAAACGACAAATTTCTACACCTGGATGTAAGCTGTAATGGTCCCAACAATATCAGGTCAAATAAGTATACAAAAACAAGTAACAAGTAACAGAACGACATCCATGCCACTTGACCACAGGTTCTTGGCTTTGGACAGATACATAAAGTATTTTCATCAAAACAGCATTATATAGGTCGATATATTTTGGGGGTAAAATCTACTGCCTTTGTGTAACACATTTTAGACAGTATTTTTGGATCAAAGAAGACTTTGAACATCGTTAAACATCAGAATAAGTTAAAAAGAAGTTAACAAGTTAATTAAATATATAAATAGTATGAAATCCACTTCAGAGTAAAGTACCCACTTGTTCTGATAACACTATGACACCTTTACTGGAGATCCAGACGATAACATGGAATAATACAATATGATATAGAATCCATAGAATAATACAATATGGTATCCTTAAAGAAACACTAGTCAGCCTTTCATAAGGATAAGAAATTATTCCTTTTCAAAAACGCCCTTAATGTGCAAATTTCTCATTATATCATACTTATAGAGTTATAAAGAGAAGACGTTTTATTCCCGTTTGCATTATGTATATTTCTTATAACGATAAAGTTTGACCTCAAGCCTGGCGTTTCAACCGACAATATCAAATAAAGTAATAGTTTGCTATACAACCTCTACACTGAGATTTTTTTTTCTTTTTAGAATTTTGAATTTTACCAGATCCTGGTTTTAGCATTAAGCCATGATAAAAAGTGGCACAATTTTTGATATAATAAATAGTTCAGTTTGCCAGGAAGTACACATGGAGTGAACATATATAGAGAAAATATGTCGATGAGACACGGATGCTAAATGACTGACCTTAAAAGGGGAAACGCCGTACAACTCACCATGATAATGCTTCAGAACAAAAACCAAATCCATAACATACACAAGACGTGAAATCTCTGATGAAAAGTTTGGACGTACGGACTATTGTAAAACTCAATGCCCCCGTCGCCAACAGGTAGGGCATTAAACCCGTTAATTAATGTGTTATAATTGTAAAAAAACAAATATTGCGTGAAATAAATAGGATTAAATATGCTTCTTAGTCCTGTTTTCGTTACATTGATCTCCCAGCATTACGGCAACAGTAACCAAAAATATCACTTTAAAATCAAATCCTGCTTCTAAAGTAGTGTTCATTTTACGGTGTGCTGCAATAAGGACGGCTCATTGTAAAGTTATATCGTACCATTATTAATTTTCTGATTAGTGTGTGTTATTATTTGTCTTTTCTTCGATGTTCTATTGGTCAGTGTAATTTTTGTTTTCGACATTGTTTACCACTGGGTATAACTTAGAACTCTTCTCATATATAAACGAGTCAATTCACTTCTCATGTAGAAGCTCATATATATAGGCGTGTCCATTCACTTCTCAGATATATAAATGAGACCATTTACTTCTTATGTATACACTTCTTGGTAAATATGAAGAAAAATTACGGCATAAATTATATAAATTGAAATTTCTTCCAACATTTTCCTTAGATGACATTTTGCCAAGGTAACTTTTACACGCAGTTTGAATCATTGTTATTAATGTATAAACGTATACAAGATGTGGATCGTATGTTTCTGTCATATTTATTCCATCTTTCTTTTAAATATTATTACGGAGATTTTCTCTTGTGCTGTGCAAAGGTCGTAAAAAGCTTCCCCGTGATTGAGCTGTATATTCTTATTTATTTTCAGGTACCTGAAGAAATGGTTACACCTTTTTAAAATTGTAATTTCTACAATTCCATGATTGATATCTTTAAAGTTGACTAATCGGCATTAACTTCGTCAAAAACTACCTATTTCATTTGTTGTATGAAAATAATTATATATAACTAGATAATTATTTTCGTAAAGTTTTACTGATTTTCCTATTTTGGCCCCTAGCATGTCTGATGAAGGTAAATCCATACATGCACTTTACAAGCAGTTTAATTTGGCTATTTCACCATTTTTCAATAGATAAGGTCGACTGTCGTATTTTATGAATAGTTTCACATTTTGTATTCTAGGTCCTTTTAAAGTTTCCGTAATGGACACCGTAATAGGACGAGTAGAAGTTATTTTCGACTGTAATTTGGTGGATGTCTGTCTCATTGACATTAAAACCACATCTCCCGTTTTTATATCTTGAATATTTGTATTTATGTAAGACGGGAATGGTGACTTTCTAGCATATATCACATACTCCTGCGTTTAAATTTTTAGAACATCGGGAGCGGCCGGGTGTAGAATTCTCCGCCTGCGGGTAGAACCCTTCTTAAGGGGCTTCCGATCGTTCTAGCGGAATCTATCAATTCTCGAACCCCAATTGGCAAAGTTTTTGCCGGGGGACATGCACTAGTTATCTCCGTCCTGACGGCACTAGTTCTCTAAACGGGTAATCCTGGGTGTGGGGGAGTATAAATTCACAATCCGTCCGTAGGTAGGTGTTAAAGACGCCACTTGTTTAGAACATGCCACGTTCTAATCAAGTTTAAGACCCTTTGTAACAGCTCATTTTGAGTGGTCAGTAGGCGGCCAGATTGCAGATCCTTTCAAACCCGTAATTTTCCCAGTGGCAGTCTTAAATTACCTCCCTTAGTGATAGCTGTTGACAGTCTACATATTGATTTGTTGTTTGTTAACTTTTTCCCGTCCTGAATATTGCCTGCTGTACGTTAAGAAGCAATCAATCAATCAATCAATTTTAAATATTTAGCTTATTTTTTGAGACTGATATGTCCAATCAAGCTTGAGATGACGAGAAATACATGTTATCTTATCGATACCGCTACGAACGTGGATTATCATAATTAGTGCCAAATGTTTAAAATACTGCTATAATCGTTCCATTAAAATGTAAAATGATAAAATATAGAATGGTCATACAACATACAATGAACCTACCTTAAATATCTGTGCCTCACTTTAGTTTGTGTGACTAATTAAGTTCAGCCATTTTAGTATAATGTATACACTTTCTGAACGAAAAATGTAGGTAAGCAAATATATATACACTGCTTTTATCCGTTTTGAAAGGACTACATAACACGTGTATAAAATATGAATTTTAAAATTTTTCTATGCTTCAATAGGCAATCAAAACAAACTGTTCTACTCGCTTTTATTATACTTTTAAATAGAATCACTTTTATCTACCATTCGCCTTACATTTAATAATAATGTTTATTGAATAGATGAAAGTCTCTAAGTGGGAACCTTTTAATTCAGCACTTGTTAAAATTCACAAATCTAAAAGAGGTCTGGTTCTACAAAATCACGATAAGTTTATTGTTGGCGACCAAGTGAACAATATACATGTACATACAAGCATATGCTTATTCTTGTGCGGTAATTGTTCCTATAATTGTTAAATAAAATTTTCCAGATTTATTTCAACCCAGAAACTTAAATTCAGCTTTTACTATACCAAAAGATTTTCTGTTAACTTAAGTGGAACCAAGTATTGTCAGTTATAAGAATATCAGAAACACTTAACGACACCATACTGAAATTCATCGTATAAGACATTTAGTGCAGTTTCTGCAGACATCGTAACTAAAGGCATAGTGTTACCTTTGTGGTCATTTAGTAAATAACCACATTTCGGGCCAGAATAATACCTAATAATCATAAATAAACATCTGTCTTATGTGGGGTATACAGTTTCGTAATCGTTAAATCAAGTTAAAAGTAAAAAGAGACATAAGGAATAGATTTTAATAATACATGAAACTATTGTAAGGTAACACTCAATGCAAACATACTTGAAAATATTACAGAAAAAAACTTTTTTATTAAAAAAAAAATCAGAATCAAATAGAAGCGAGCGATCACAAATTCCCTACCCGTTTCACTGAATTGTCTGGCTTACTGTTCGCTAGGTTGAGTCGGGGAAATGCCATATATCTATTTGATAAGATTAACTACTTCTACTCAACTCTACAGTCGATTCAACGAAAACTGAGAGGAATGTTTATAGTTGACAAAAATAATTGATTAAAAACATTCTTGCAAGCCCCCTTCCCAATCTCGTAATCAAATAACATTAATTTGTTTACCAAGAAAATTAGACGAAAAACTAATGAAAAATAAAGGCAATATCCCGGCGACATGAATATTCATGGAAATAATTATATATTTTCATGGATATTTCAATAAGCCATACCTCGAAATATTTGTTTTTTCCTAGAAGATGTTTATGGCAAATTGTTCAATATATATACCAGCTTACTCATGAACGTTATCATATTTATAAATGATCCATTCTGCAGGTTGCAAATGTAGTTTGACCAATTTTTACTACATGTTCGCACTGAACACCCCAAAAGGACATCTTGTCATCTTTTACGCAAACGTTAGTAGAAAACACATTATCCACCTTCTGGACCTCTAGATTGACACGAGGAAACTTCATTTATTTTTAATTTTATGTCGATAAAAATCAATTACAAACTTGTTAGATGTTTGCCAATAGTCTTTGAGTTGTGTTCTACGAGTATTTTGGTATGCGAAATGTCGCCAGTTTTGAATAAGCCTAAGGGGCCGTCTTGAACTTACAGTGAGGTGCGAGTTTTTACTCCGTGTTGAAGGCCTCACTGTAACTTTGATATGAAAGAACAACAATCAAAGTGCTGTTCCTTTGCTTGGAATTTACTTGTACTTCTGAGATTTTTGTGTCATGAATGTTTACATATCGCCCTTTTTTTCTATTTCGTGCAGAGTTTGTTTCTTGTGCTGTGTGGAGAAGGTAGAAAATCTCCCCGTGCTTGAATACGTA
>JAULBM010332570.1:0-12959 GCA_032357055.1 Geukensia granosissima
TTATGCCAAGTTTGGTTGAAATTGGCCCAGTGGTTCTGGAGAAGAAGATTTTTAAAATTTGTCAATGTATTTTCGCAGTTTTGTAATTATCTTCCCTTAGAAAAGGGCGGGCCCTTCATATGGACATACTTGAATTCCCATTACCCAAAGATGATGTGTGCCAAGTTTGGTTGAAATTGGCCCCGTGGTTCTGGAGAAGAAGATTTTTAAAATTTGTCAATGCATTTTCGCAATTTTGTAATTATCTCCCCTTGGAAAAGAGCGGGGACCTTCATTAAAACAACTTGAATCTCCTTTACCCAAAGATGATTTGTGCCAAGTTTGGTTGAAATTGGCCCAGCGGTTCTCGAGAAGAAGATTTTTTAAATTTGTCAATGTATCTTCGCAATTTCGTAATTATCACCCCTTGGAAAAGGGCGTGGCCTTCATTTGAACAAACTTGAATCACCTTCACCCAAGGATGTTTTGTGCCAAGTTTGGTTGAAATTGGCCCAGTTGTTCTGGAGGAGAAGATGAAAATGTGAAAAGTTTACGACAACGACGACGACGACGGACAACGGACAAATTTTGATCAGAAAAGCTCACTTGAGCCTTCGGCTCAGGTGAGCTAAAAAAAAAAAGCAAACCCTTGAATACTATTTTAATGAAACTAAAGAATAGAAAGAAAGGATACGGTGTAAATAATCTTATAAATACAGGTAAATTCCAAGAAAAGGAAAGAAATAATTTCGATTGGATGAACCACTCCAAACATTTTTACTAAAATATTTATCTTCCCCAAAAACAATACTTGTTTACTCCAAGCACATTGTTTGATGTAAGAGGAGAACTAAAAAAGTGTTCATGCCTTGTGGAGACCTCTGGGTTTGTATATTTTCTCTGTTTTCTCGTGGCTGGAGTGCAGTCTTTCTGACATTCACCATGCAGATATCTTTTCATTTTCATACATATCAAAATTTACCATATTCATTCAACATTGAAACTTGATGTCCTTAAATGATACACTCGTTATCCCGACCGTCCGACAAAATAACCAATACAGCTAATTATAGTGTGACATTAGAACCAAATTCTGCGGAAATTGTCATTAGATGGTCGCTTATTAAAATTATATTCGGCTTCCCCATCGGCCGCCTAAGATTGTCGTCCCAGCCAAACTTAGTTTAACATTGGACAATAATTGAAATGCGCTTATAATTTACTTGTCTGAATATCTGAAAGTGCTGAGCAAATTGGAACCAAACTTTAGTGGAATGGTTCTTTAATGGTTCTCTACCTATACTTTATCTGCCATGCCCCTAACCAATCTGTCATATAATGTGATAAGTTGTTATTTGTGGTGGGGTTCCATTCCACACCGGATTTTCAGCATCTTACTGTTGAGTTGTGGTTTTAATGTTTAATTGAATAGTCAATTTGAGCCTCAATTTTGTGTTGAAGCCCTAAAAATTCCTAAAAAAAGCCCTTATTTTTAAATGATTTTACCCTAAAAATAACCCTTTTTATAAAATGTGACTTGAAAGCCTGTGAGAGATAAAAAATGTCCACTCTACTGAAAAAAACCGATATTCTACAATTTTTGAATCTTGGTTTTTTTATAAATTGGGTTGCTCATTGAGAAGCGCATACATCATGACGAAATTTCCAACATTTATTAAAACATCTGACTGATACCGACCTTAAATTATTGTTAAAGTAATTTTTATAGTCCTAGAGATGTCAGTTGTATCTCTAATTAATTTCAAGCTTATTTTGCTGATGAAATTGTGTTTAATTAATCACTGAATCTTGCATTGTTCAACAAATCCTACAATTGAAAAAAAAATTTAACATGTACCTCAGGCGATCGGAACTGCAAAGTTCATGTATCTGAATGAACTAGAAAACTAAAAAGCTGAGAGCGTATCCGTCACCTGACAAAAAACTTGATGATTAAATCAGGAAATGTTTCAAAAGTAGCATAAATAGAAACTCTGTTTAGTTTTATCCATTTTTAACAGTTTCAAAGACTACTGTGGGCTACAATCCATTTAATGGAAATACAGCTTTAAGCTGTTGATGGATTTGATATTGAAGACAATGCATGGAAGTAGGTATTGAAGACAATCCAAGAAACGGATATATACCATACGCCATCTCCGTCCAAAGTGAGGACAGTTGTTGAATCTATAAGTCGTCACAAGGCCTTCAACTCGGATGGAATATCACTTCTTGTGAATCGCCCAACCAAAGAAAACCTCTTTACGTAAAATTAACCAAAATAAAAAATTACCAATGCTGAATAAATATGGAGAATTTAGGTATGCTATATATACATTTAAAGGAGAAATCTCTCATCAGGTACATTAGAACCAAAACGTGGGATGTCCAGTATTCAAACATAGCAAAATAATCACTTTAATCCAAACTATTCGAAATGGGAAGCCAATTCCGACGGCTGGGACAACTACTAAGTGCCATACTTTTCGATGCCTTTTCGTATTTGCAGTGCTTAACAATTTTAACAAATGCAGCAATTTTTTGCAAAACATTGTTTGATAAATTTTATTTCAGACAAGTCTGATAACTGGGCTGGTGAATACCCTCGGGGGCATGATTCCCCGGCAGCGACATCGACAGTTGGTTTCAAATACAATATGCAAATCTTGTCTCAATGTTACAGATTTAAACACAAAATACAACGTTTAAGGCAAAGATCAATCAATGACATTGACTCCTAACTTGGGATAGGCACATGATGCGTGTAATTTTCTTCAAGTGTGTAAAAACTTGAAGTTCGCTTATTCTGTGAACACAGAAGATCCACGAACACAAAAGTTAAACTCGTTTTCAAAAATTCTGATGCCGAAACTCATTCCATCATGTTTGATGAAGATTTTTCTTGTCAGCAGATTTGGCCCCAGGTAACGTCATTATGGCCGTCAAAACCTCTCGTTGATTGCCAAATGGACGAAAAAGGCATTGAGCCTATAAAAGACAATCCAACATAGCAGCAAAAAAGCTTTCGAAAGAGAAGATCGTTAATTATTTTAGATTGTTTTGTTCCTGTGGACTCTCTATCGATATAATAGCTAGGAAATGTGATATGATTGTCAATGTGACAATTATCCACCTATCCTCTATAGGTTACAGTCCGGTCTTACACAATGTCATTGCATGCATGTTTCATCTATAAAGTGTTCTACTAAGCAGTTCCCGAATCATTTATCTTCAATTATGACAAATTATTTTGACACCAGTAGTACTAAAAGTGAGGTTAATGAAATATGAATGGTAAAAACTAGAAAGATTCAAGGAATTCGAAGAGACCAAAGGGACAGACGGAAATCGTTAAATCGGAAGACAGACAAGACCATGGCCAACAAAATGAAACGAAAGACAAATATAGAACACACAACACTACACTGAAAACAAGCTAGAGTAACACCAACCCTACAAAAACAAGGACATTTTAAACCCTAGACTTTTGGAACAGCATCAAGAACATAGATTAGGTCTATTGTAGTGTTTTATGTATAGTTTCACAATTTGTATTTCGGGGCCTTTTACAGCTTCCGTTATGGTATGGACTCTGGTCTATTGTTGGAGGCCATAATGGGACCTGTAGAAGCTTAAATTATACTGTCATTTGGTGGGTGGCTGTCTCATGGACAATCATGCCACATCTCATATTTTTATATTGGATTCTTCTACCATCTATGCGACATCCCACGTGCACTACTCTGGATCAAAGTGAGAATAAGAGATCTTATATGTGTTTTCTCAAAAAAGACGGATATAACGTACACATTCATTGTTGTGCTCCCTGGCTCCCTGGAGACTTCGATCTTCACTAATTCTGGGCAAAATTTTTCTAGAACAAAGACAGAAATCAGTCAAAACCTCTAAATATAGCTTCCGCTATATCATCGGTGAACAATGCTAGATTTGATGTTTCATTACATCTCACCTGTCCAGTATGAGCATGAAATTTAGGAAACGACAAACGCTCATAGGTCTGTCTGCTATTTTGATTTTCGATTCGAAATAGACACCGGCGAAGACTAACGACAAAACCCAAAGCCTCAATTTTCAACTAGTCGACATCACATTCATACGAAGATTATTCCTGCTACCTAGCGTTTGGTGTATAATTTCCAAGAGTTTGTGGCCATAGTTGACAGAGAAACCACTCAAACAACAATATGATTTTCTTCGACATAAGTCACGAAATTGATATCATCGTTAACACCATCATCTTGTTCGCTGATACAGAATATCTATTTCCTAGATGAAGAGCAACCTTTTTTGTGGTGTAGCGATATACTCGCTTTCTCCGCCTTGAGTTGAGGTCTTGACCTTAATACACATCATATAACCACAACAGTTTATTTTCCTAATACAATGGACAATCAATGGATTATATGGCAGAAACTGCTTACCAATAGGGATCACCTGAGCTCATCCCCGTTTCTTTTTCCTCTATTGTCCGTTATGTTCTGTTCGTTATTAGGGAGCAACCTCTAATTATTTTTTGACGGGGGATGGAAGGAATTTAAAATAAAAAGATAGAAAAACAAGCAAAATTGCAATATCCCAGTATTCAAAAACATGTAGTGTTTAATATTGAACAAAACTTTTGAGGCGCGTAAGTGCACTGGAACGAAGGCAGGATATAAAATATGAAAAAGACAGATTCCCAAAATGCAAGTTTACTAATGTTGCGTTAGTTTTTATATGCTACAATGTATATACGCTTTTTAAGATGTAACATCTTTTCATCAGAATCAGAATCAAACAAAGGAAACCCAAAGTCCAAACGTAGCAGAAGGTAGCACTCAGGTCCAAACAAATCGAAAGAGGAAGCGTAATCCAGCATCAAAGACTTCTACTATGTGAGATACATTCTAATGTATCTAACATAATCTCAGCAATTAAGGTTTTAAATAAATACTGCAAATTCTTGAAAACTAATATGTGATAAATTTCCTGTCATGCAGGTCTGACAATTGGGCTGGTGAATACTAGTACTTCTTGGAACTAGTGGTTTCATAGGTTACCAATTTTTTGATTTTGGTGAATTTTTCTGTGCAGTGTACATATTTCAAGAACTAATCTCTTATCAGCAGCATTAGACTAACAACTATGAAAGTCCAGGATCAAAGCACAGTAGAAGACTTAGACAAATCAAAAGGAAGTCAAATCAGCGGAATAAGATCTACTATTTGCGATGACATTTAGAAGTTTCTGTAATACCAGGGGTTTAGAATAAGACCAACCCTATATAGTCACTTCCATACCCCCATACAAATCAAATAGTTGCTTCCTTCTTCCTTGTTTTCCTTATTCTGCCTTTGTCTTGCATTAAGAAATAATAGCCAAAAAAATGAGAGACCCAGTTCAATGAAACGAACTTTAACCACCAGCTCGTGTAAAAACCGGGTTATAAGTCATAAACCACTACAACACATGTAAAAGTTTGTGGTAACTCATATACCACTAGAAGCCAGTGTAAATAGCCGGTGATAATTATATATCACTGAACCCAATGACAAAAAAGTTTTAAGTCATATACCACATAACCCCAAGCCAGGGATAAGTCACATCACTTAAAACCCAGTGATAAATTCATTTATCACATACTTGTAGTAAATAAAGGGAAAATTTTACTGTTGAATAATACGCGATCTGAAGTGAAAAAAACGTTGTTTTAAGAAAAATTGCATAAGCGGGCTGATATCAAATTTTTATTAACTGCTTCCGGTTTTTATCACACGTCTCTTCGTGACGTTATCTTCTTCGTTTAACGTCGGCACTTTACGGTATTTCAACTTAAATTCAGTTAACGAGGTAAATACGCAAGTAGTATATGGGTGCATTTCAGTTAGCATTTCTCGGGGGGAGGCCGGGTGGAGGGGGGCGTGACGTCACCGGAAGTCACGTGGACCGGAAATGACGTCACCGGAAGTCACGTGGAGCGGATATGACGTCACCGGAAGTCGGGTGGATCGGAAATGACGTCACCGGAAGTCGGGTGGACAGGAAGTGCACCAATTTTTCCCGCGCTTTTTGGTTTTTCGGGAATTCTCGTGAATGTTCGTGAATGTTCGAGAAGTCTTTGGTGTTATGGTACGAGGGCGTAGCCCTTGTACTAAGAGTAGATTTTGGCGCATGCGCGAGCGAAAGCGCGCCATTTTTTCCCGCCATTTTTGGTTTTTCGGTGTTTTTCGTAGTATGGTATGGATGTTCGAGATGTCTTTGGTGTTTTGGAGGTGGGGGCGCACTTCCGGTCCACCCGACTTCCGGTAACGTCACTTCCGGTCACTTTCGGTGATGTCATTTCCGCTCCACGTGACTGTGACGTCACTTCCGGTCCACGTGACTACCAGTGACGTCACTCATGTCTCCTCCCGACTCCTCCCGAGAGATGCGAACTGAATTGTGCCCATATACTACTTATATGTACATTTCAGGGAGTAACCTCTCATTAGTAGCATTCGTCAGAAACCATATTGACGAGAAATATTTTGTATTTTTATGTTTTTTGACGTGAAGTTTATAACCAATAAATTTTTACAAAGGACGGCAAAGGGTTTTAGGCTGAAAAATATTGTTTCTACCCATAGTATTGGCCAGCAATGTATTGAGACATCTTGATACGTCTTAATTGATACATAATTGAAGACATCATGCCTTAAGACATGTCTCAAGACATATGTGAAAGACAGAAAGACATCGTGTCTTTAATTTTTAAGACATGTCTTTAAATTTTGTTTATTTTTTAAAAAAAAAGAATTGGAACATATACCAGAAAGACACAATCCACATCATAATAGTTTATATATGCTTTTTAGTGAGTATCACGTTGTGTTCAACTGTCTTAAGGACACCTAAAGATATTTTCAAGACGTCTTGAATCTTATCGCGATTTCAGATTATGTCTCCAAGACCTTTGTCTTGAGACACATGTCGTTTAAGACATGCTTAATGTCGATAAAATGGTATGCATATGTCGTTAGACATGATGTCTTTAAGACATGCTTTAAGTATGTCTCCATACTATCTTGATGTTGACAAGATGTGCCAAGATGTCTACAGACATTGGTGATCACTATCTGCTGTTTTATGTTTTTAGGAGTTGGAGTATCAATGTTAGCAGTTGCCGCCATCATATCAACATATTACGCTGTAATAATAGCGTATTGTACCTACTTCTTCTTTGCGTCGATGCAAGCAGAGGTTCCATGGAAGTATTGTGACGCTTCCTGGAGCACATGCAACTGTAGGGATGGCAACCAAAATGACTCCTTATTGGATCCCTGGAATGGTACCCGATTGGACTGTTGTGAGTTTCGCCACTTGTACTTTTTGTTTTTCTTTTTATTTTGATTGAGTTTGTAATATAAAAAGTTTTTTTTCGGCCTTAAATTTATATTGTTTCGTTGACTCGTCTATTGTTGTTTTTATGTTGTTATCTGTTACTATCAAGGCAGTTTGATTTGATTTCTATGTATCATTATTTTAAAATAACGACCATTATAAAAAAAGGAGATGTGGCATTAGATTTTCAAGCGGGCTAGTGCGAAATCTAGTGTTATTTATACAAGATAATTTTGTCGGCAAAATTATTTTACAAGGGTTGTCGAGTTTTCTCCGTTAGTACACGACTACATTTTATTAGCCAAAATTCAGGAAGAAAATATTTTTCAAAAACCAAGCCCCAAATCAAATGATCAGTGCTGATGTTTTTTATTTCTATCTTTTTAGTGAATTTCAGCTACTGTAAGAATTACACAACTGCTAGTGACGAGTATTTCAGGTCAGTATATAAATTATATTTGTAGTCAACAATATATATCACATACAAATCACCCTGAAATATAAAGAATAAAAACATTAAAACATGAATGCTCCATTAGCTGACTATTTGAATAAGCATTACCGTTACGACTAGCAATAATAATACAAATTACCATAATTTTAATCCGTAGGCTGCTGTGCACCAGTGTTGTAGTTTTTCTTTCTTTATTTAATTTTATGTTCAGTAAACAGTATAAGTCATTTACGGCACACTATACATACAATGTTCTCGATGTCAAAAATAAATAATTTCCAGTGATCATATTTTTGAGTGGACCTAAGTTGACTTTCAATTTTATTGACCAATATGGCAGAGAATTGGAGTGAATGGACTAGGTATTTACTAAAAACAACGCTGTAATTTGACATAGGAACTAATGCAACTATAACATTATGCCATAATGGGACCTGTAGAAGTTAAAATTCTACGGTCACTTGGTGGGTGGCTGTCTCATGAACAATCATGCCACATCTCCTATTTTTATATGAATTTGTTATTAACCGCCTCGGTGGTATAAAGGTTAGCGTGATCGCCTCGTTTGCGGAAGGTTAGGGTTAGGGTTAGGGATTGGTATTTGCTGCTTCTCCGCTACGCACACAGCATTTCGGTGTAAGAGCAAAGACTGGTCTGCACAGAATCAGAATAATGTGTCTAGGTAAGTTGGCATGTCTTTCTGTGGACTATTCCATTCGCGACTTAGCAGGTTAAAAATCCGAATCAGCGTGTCGATCTAGTAAAACGCAGACTCCATCATTACTATGCTGTCGCCCTAAATACATGAAATATGCATGAAGTATTTGCCGCTGGACGCTAAACGACAATCAATCAATCAATCAATCAATCAATTAATCAATCAATCAATCAATGACATTATAAACGTGGTTTTTGTTAAATTCGATTGATAACACATTTAATTTTTGGTATCTTTTACAGCTTGACTTACATTGTGGGTCTTTGTAGCTCCAAAAATATTTGAAATAATAGCTTAAAATCAAGAATTCCCGAAAAACAGTGTGTAAAATTGAAATAGGATGGTAAAAACAAATTGAAGGAAAAAAATAGCGGTTAACGATGAATTGATGTGCATTTAATGACATCGTACTGATACGAAATCTCAACAGTTCAAATATTTGAACAGTACCCATCACTGGTAAATTTATGTATTTAAAAAGTCTGCATTTTCAAACCCATTATTCTAAAAATGAAAAAAAGGGAAACATCAGCTCGATACTGTATACTTCTATTTTAGTTTATTTTATTGCAATATTTTGCAAAATATAAAAGACAAAAGTTAAACTTCCCCTGCTATACAAAATCTTACAATACCATTTTAAAATCCAAATATCTACAAATTACACTTGCATAAACATAAAAAAGAAAAGGAAAGAGACACAGATGTGATGTTCGTGGTGATTGTGTGTGCGGATTTGGTCTTTTAGTCTGTTATTTTGTTAAACACATGCGTACTTATATATAAACAATTGTGTCGGAATTCATTTCAGCAACCAAGTTTTACAAATAACTAGTGGCATAGATGAAGCAAAAGCCGTCAAATGGGACATCACATTGTGTAACTTGTTTGTGTGGATTGTCACATTCCTAGTTTTATCAAAAGGGATTAAATCTTTAGGAAAAGTAAGTCAAATAGAGCATTTATAGCAATCCCAGATTGAGACGGCAGGAATTGTTCTCAAACCAATTCATAAGTCCGTCATATTACGCAAGATATTCACTGTCTACAATTGGTATTAACGTCCGGATACTGGGATGACTTGTGCTTTTTGTGTGAATTTTTGACTGTGAACATAAAGTGTGAGAATTACATTATTAGCTTTAAAACATTTTTACAAAGCACATTTAGCAAAACCTAAGACCACATTTCCTGACTTGGGACAGGCACATGTGACATTTGGTGGGATTAAACTAGTTTACCGACCCAATGTGCAAATGGTAAAAAAATTCAAAGAAAACAAACGCAGTTACAGGCGAAGTATAAAAATCGATGAGAAATTCGCACAATCTGGCTAGGGAGAGTACCTAAATTTCAATAAATGTACTAAACAAAAATGCATGCAAAAGAAGATACCTCTCACAAATTTTCATTTGACAAGACTTTTTTACTTCTGTAAGCCGATATCAAATTGCGATATAGGTGAACAGGGGTACCTTGCTCCAGACCTTTCCCCGCGGCCCAACTCGTTAATATACAACCCATATTGTTTTAGAAAGAATACTCTTTATAGTATTTTAGGAAACAAGCAACAGATATTTTTAATGAATTATTGCTATGGTTATAGTGCAAAAATTGATTTTTCCAGGTTGTATATTTCTCAGCAATATTTCCGTATTTTTTACTCACTGCCCTGCTTGTCCGAGGACTTACACTGAATGGACACATGAATGGAATAAAGTATTATCTTACACCAGATTTCAGCAAGCTTTCAAAGGCCGAGGTTTGTATTAACTTTCCCCATATTTTAGTAAGCTTACAAAGACCTAGGTTTGTACTAGTTTTCCTCAGATTTCAGCAAGCTTACAAAGGCCGAGGTTTGTACTATATTTCCCCACATTTCAGCAAGCTTACATAGGCTGAGGTTTGTTATAATCTTACCCCAGATTTCAGCAAGCTTACAAAGGCAAAGGTTTGTATTATCTTATCCCAGATTTTAGCAAGTTTACAAATGCCGAGGTTTGTTATAATCTTACCCAAGATTTTAGCAAGTTTACAAAGGCCGAGGTTTGTTATAATCTTACCCCAGATTTCAGCAAGCTTACAAACGTCGAGGGTTGTATTATCTTATCCCATATTTGAGCCAGTTTACAAAGGCCGAGGTTTGTATTATCTTATCCCATATTTGAGCAAGGAAACAAAAGGCCGAGGTTTGTTTTATCTTATCCCAGATTCAGCAAGATTAAAATGGCCGAGGTTTTATTATATTGACCCAGATTTCAGCAAGCTTACAAAGGCCGAGGTTTTTTTTCTGACACGGTAATTATATTATAATATCCCATTGGTATTTCTTGACACATTTTTTCTCTAACTGTAAATGTCTATAATTTTGCTTATATTTAATAAACAAATTCGTAAATATTTAAAAGATTAACTTAAATGGTATCATATTTGACTTCTTAGTAACAGAAATATATCGGTCACAAATCAAACTCCTTGGATATAACAGTGTTTCTTTGACTAATAGCTGTGATAATCATCTGTGATAGATAGAAAATTAGTGACAATCTCAAGAAAAATTCAAAATCCAAAGGTCTCCACAATCGCCATTATGAATTGCAAAACATCTGTGAATTGCACATTAAGGTACATACACAAAAAGGTGCATATGGAATAGCATGTATTCCTAATAATGCAGGTGTTGATTATCATTTCTCATTCGATTGGTTCCATGTATTCCTAATAATGCAGGTGTTGATTATCATTTCTCATTCGATTGGTTCCATGAAGAATAAGAGAAACAAAATCCATTGATAATAGTATACTCTACATTCTCGAAAATTAACCTTTCAAATTTCTCGCCAAGGCTCGAAATCGAATGTTTAACTATCTTGATTGTAAAAATACGTTTATCAATAACTAACAATGTAATAATCTCCATATAATTCATGTCAGTATTATCATATTATCTACATTTAGGTACGGATTATCATATTATCTACATTTAGGTACGGATTATCATATTATCTACATTTAGGTACGGGTTATCATATAATACACATTCAGTTATGGCTTGTCCTTTATAATTTATTTATTCAGGTATGGAGTGATGCAGCCGTACAGATATTCTATTCCTTTATATTTTATTTATTCAGGTATGGAGTGATGCAGCGGTACAGATATTCTATTCCTTAGGTACCTGCATGGGTGGTTTGATTGCTATGTCCAGCTATAATGAATTTAATAATAATTCTTTAAGGTAACCATCTTTGCAGTAAGTCATTATGAAATACAGATAGCATTGATGTCAACGAGAAAGATGCGTGGAAAAGAAAACACATTATCTCAATGACAAGTCAAGTACAAATTTTAACAAGGTGAAATTTCACTCCCTGTAATAGCTCTAGCTTGCATATGGTAATATACTACAAGACAACAAATAAGTACGAGTAACATTTGCAAGATTTTTATAGTAAAAAGAATTCAAAGACTCGTTTAATAAGAAGACAGAAAAGATCATAGTAAAACTAAAAAGGTGAAACGGACGACATACAACACTGCACAAAATCTAACATTGAAACTAAAGCTTGAGCCAACCTATAACCCTTTAAAAGCTAGAGCGAGCCCAGATGCTAAAGAAGGACAAGCAGTTCCTGCTCGTGTTGCTTAAAGTCTAGGCGCGGTGTTAAGTCACAATCGACTGTAGTCTTAACCGCTAAAATCAAGAAATGCATTTAAAGATAGTGGGAAGATATCGGTTCCGTTGTAATTTGTTTTTAAAAGTCAATCACGTGATGATGACGACCGAAAAATTTCCGAAGTGATTACTTTAATCTTTTGTATGATGTAAATTCATGTTTTTCTGTGAACATCAACCCTCTTTACAAGGTAAAGCGCGTACCCTAGGTTATGAATGAAAACGTCAATTACAAAACAGACGGTGCTCGAATAAAATTTGAGTACATTATTGCAAAGCTACAAATTTAAGCAAATGCCATTACTTTAGGTTAACAATGAAAACATAAGCATGCTACTGTAAGTACTCTTTGTGTCTTTGGCGATGCTTAAAAGAATCAACCAAAGACTCGGAGAACTTAACTGCAATAGTAAGGGAGGGTTGAAAAAAGCTTTATAATACGAGAGATGAAGTTGATTTTGACATGGAAAACTTTCTCCAGCATTCTAGTGAATGTCTATCAGTGGATACGATACACCATGATTTGTCCTTTTTAGCTCACCTGGCCACAGGCCATGTGAGCTTTTGTCATCACTTGGCGTCCGTCGTCCGTCCGTCCGTCCGTCGTCAGTCCGTCCGTCCGTCCGTCGTCAGTCCGTCCGTCCGTCCGTCCGTCCGTCCGTCCGTCGTCCGTTGACTTTTCACATTTTAATCTTCTCCTCTGAAACCACTGGGCCAAATGTAACCAAACTTGGTAGGAAGCATCTATATAA
>JAULBM010332581.1:0-22976 GCA_032357055.1 Geukensia granosissima
ATTTGGTTATTTTTTTTTTTGGTCTATAGAAGAGCATACTATTTGTTTAAATATCTTATCACACATTCCACTTTAAGATGTAACAGGGCAGTTTTGGGCAATGCTTTATTTTTATAAAATTCTAAATATTCGTTTAATTTATGTGAAGAAATAATGTCACAGCCGAATTTGTCAATTAGAATAAAACTTAATTGAGACTACAAAAACCGTAGAGAGACCTCAATTTTTAACAAAATAACACAGTCTAACCTTTTATGATCTAGATAGATTTGTTTCTAATTAAACATTGGTTAAAATGCATTTTGAAAAAGCAAAATATGTTAGCAGGGAGCTAAATTTAACTCTGAAGTTTTCATTTTATCTGAGTCAAGTGTAGAATACACATGTGAGAGATCAGAAGTGCATAGTCCTAAGAGACAAGACAAATTCTAAACAAACTAAAAGATAAAACGATAACAAAAGGAACAAAGTCTTGGATCCAGGAACTTGCCAATTTCTGTTGGTCTATTTTCGACAAATATGCAAGACCATTTTCTGTCAGGTATCGGTTTCAAATATTCTTCAGTTTAGAAATAAAACTGATTTCAATCATGAATGCCTCGCTAGGAGATTGAATTTGTTCACTGTGTGGAAACTTTACCTTCATTTTTCCTTTTAAAATAAGTTTTGCACTGGCTAGAAATTCTTTTGAAAATTTTCAACACGGCAAGATTTCATCTAGACTACTAACTACTGATCCTTAGGGACCATTTGCGTTCATCCCTGGTTCCATTGTGCAGTCCGCATTATTATTAAATATTTATGTTTAATTATAGTTTTCATGTCAAATTCTTGTTGTGTTCCTCTTGATGTTGATTTCGAAACTTCTGTATCAACTTTTGCTGACTTGACTTAACCTTCGTTTTTACTGTCCCATTCAACACTATGACAAACCAAGACCGTCCAATATCCAAGTTATAACAAGATACACAAACACACACTTGAAAGAAATACATATGACCTAGCTTTGTTATGGTTAAACAGGTGGTTTGAATTTGCTGTTTCCTTTACACCACTAAGAACAGGGTACTCTACACTGGATATAGACGGCCATCAACTTGTCTTGACATAACGGTGTATGCACAGTACAGCTACCAAAATGCATCACTGGTAGATTAGACATCGTTAACCTCTTTTCTGCGGTTTTCACGGTATTCATAGATTTTCCCAAACCATGGATCAGGGCAAAGGCAGTCAAAGTTTCCCCAATGGTTTCTTCAAATACCATCGCGAAGACATGGATTCGAAGAACAATGATCAATCCCTGCCAAAGATTTAAACATGGAATATATTAAAGCTAGACTTTCTGAAAATATAAAAAAAAATATTTAAGAATACGGATATTTTGCTTCTGTTAAACTATAAAAATAAGTTAAAGGAATTCGAAGATACCAAAGGGGCAGACAGAAATCGTTAAGTCAGAAGACAAACAAGACCATGGTCAACAAAATGAAACGAAATACAAAGTAACATAGAACACACGACACTACACTGAAAACTAAAGCTGGAGTAACACAACCCCTACAAAAGCCAGGGTGAGTTCAGGTGAAAACAGACCACTCACAAGAAGAATTACTCGATGAATATTTCATTATAAAATAATCATTAGTTCTAACCTTTTGTATATCAACTTTGTATGAGTATTGTATTAAGTTTTTTCAATTATTTATGAGTCTGAGGTATTTTTTTATCCTTTTGTTTATCAATGTTGTGTGAGTACTGTATTAAGTTTATCAATTATTAATGAGACTGTGATATTCCTTGATTATCATAATATGTTTTCACTATTTAAAATATATATTAAACAATTTATTACTTACAGTTTTCGCAATTGATTCCTTCTGTTTGATTGGAGCATATGCAGTTGTAGTTGTTGACCAAATCAATACATGTACCATTATGCATACAAGGATCATCATGACATTCATTTATTTCTGAAAGGAAGGAATATTTAGAGAAATAGTCGTATTTTAAGCAGTAATCACGATCTAACAGTGTTAACACTATTTTGTTTTGAGAAAATTTGATTGTGCACAATTATTAAACATTAGGGGGCATCTAATAGCTGTATTGGAGTTACCTGTTTCACAAATGTGTCCGGTAAATCCAGGTTGACATGCACAGGACCATCCAGGTGTTGCATCAACACAGGTACCATTATTGTAACATGGATTACTTGAACATTCATCAATATCTAAATAAAAGTACAACCATGGTTAGATTGAAGAAAGGTTTGCTTAACAGCTAGTATTGATTTTAAATCTACAGACTAGTTTACCAGTGCAAGCAACCGGCAGAGAACAGAGCAAAAGAAGATTCATGCGGAGAGCCAAACATTTAAAAATACAAATATAAAAGAAAAAAATCACTGCAAGTAACTAAAACTGTCATTAAAAAATTTCCAAGCTTTTATAACAATTGATTATTTTATCTACATCGAATTTCAAAAGGATATCTGGTCATTACCCGTATATACAGGACGTGCTGAGAACTTGTTTGGTTGTATCATTCTAATTCATAATCAGCCATCAGCGGCATCTAACCAGTGGATGAATAACGCGCAATGAGGACAGAAAGGAATATGATAAATTATTATAGTGTAACTTCATCAATGTATGCTTTACTAATTTACCCTTTTCGCAGTTGCGGCCCTCATATCCCGGTTGACAGTCACACGTATATTGATTTTCCAAATTTCTACAGGTAGCTTCATGCAAACATGGATCGCTCTGGCATTCGTCTATATCTAAAACAATCATAGTCAAAAACACTGTTAATACTTGTATGTTATGAAGCAAGTAATGTTTACTACATAAAATAATCATAAAAGAATGTAAAACAACCATATTGCAAATTGTACTTCAGATATATCTTTTAGCAAATGTCAATGCTGAAATAAACAACCACTATTAAAGAGTATGGACATTTGTTTAGTCATAGCATCTACAGGTGACTTTCAACAATGGACAAACAATTCACAACACAGAAACTTATACGAGCCTCCAAATAAAAAGATTATATGGTGTATACTGTATTTAAGGTTATTGAAAAAACTTAATTTTTAGTACATGTCTTAAGTCTGATCGGACACAATTTTGCATTCCGATATCTGTCAGGGAGTATATAGTAATTACATTTTAGGATCCAGAACTGTTTTTGCATTGTTATCTTGTTTCTTTAAGATATATACTCTTGCTCAAAAATATGGAATATTATTATTTTCGAC
The DNA here is from genome assembly GCA_032357055.1 of Geukensia granosissima. Lineage (NCBI taxonomy): Eukaryota > Metazoa > Mollusca > Bivalvia > Mytilida > Mytilidae > Geukensia > Geukensia granosissima. Next base: position 3,266 of record JAULBM010332581.1, read on the forward strand.
ATTACATTAGAAATAGGTAGGCTAGATTTTGTCAAGCAAAGTTCTTACAAGGAAATGACAGATAATGCTTGCAGGGTGATACTAGAGGACAGTACAATGATGAAATTGGATGAAATAAAACATTTGAAAGGATTAAATCCGGGATACAAAATTGGCATTTTTTCGCAAAAATAAGGGTTTGAGAACTCATAAAACTAGCCATCGGAAAATTAATATAATGTTTTAAAAATCTGATCAATAACAATTCCAAAGACCTGATTGTTCTAAACTGAGTGACAAGAAAAGAAGAAAATGCACTTGGAGAAAAATAGAAACCGGCCGATTAGGCCTTCCATTTTCTTTAGTATTGACCATAAGATTGCAAAAATCAACAGATATTAATCAAATTTCGACTTAACCCTTGAATTCCACATGGTTTCTACACGGTCAATTTTATTTAATTACCTGATTTAATCAAGAATTTAGTTTAATTTGACATAAAAGGAAATAACCATAGAGTCATCCATCTGATTGATCACCTTAACATTTCCCGTCATGTGTATCTGGCATGTATTTGAAACCTAGTACAGGCAACTAAATCCGATGCTAACCTATTGGATCACAGATCACAAGAAATACAGATGGATGCAAAGACTTAACCAGAACAGAAACGACCCTACCTGAGGAGGAGAAACTCTTTTTCGCTTGCTTTCTAGAGGCCGTTCCTACCCGTATATTGTATTACGATTACAGTATCAGGCAGTACTTTAAGTTAATGACAGATTATAAAGTTTATTGGTTAGCAAATATTTCATTTAATTTTAATTTATTTTTCATTGCACTACGTCAAATAAATATGGTCCCGGACAGACTCTCAATGATTGATTTCAGTGCATGTATAATACACATGAGATTTCCATCATTTATGACCGAGTTTTTAGAATTGTACAGGCAACATATTACATAACAATAATAAAAAATAATACATTTTTGTATAGCTGACGGTAAACAATTATATGTTTTGGTCTTATGGCATACCAATTTGACAATTGTCTCCTGTATATCCCTTCTTACAGTGACATTTGTAGGCATCTATCAAGTTAACACAGAAACCATGGTTTAGACAAGGCGAACTATTGCATTCATCAATTTCTGAAATTAAAATCATTTTGTTGTAAATGTTCATCAATAACAGTCAATTAAATAGTATCAGAAACACTTTGTTGTATTATTCCCACGAATAAAATCTGGGTATGTAGTAAACATTACAGTAAAAAAACTCCCACGGCGTTAACGTTCGTATTGGATACGATATATCCTTTTGACTTACATTGGCAATGAATATCTCCTTAATGTAACTACAATATCGTTTCTGTAGATGTTCTGACAGACACTGCCTTTGATTATGAGTGACACGAAGGCTGCCACTAGTGGAGCAAGAGATACTGAGACGTCAGAAGCATCAGAGCTAGAACTCGTTTTCATGGAATTCATTGTGCTCAAACTTTAATTTCTGTATAATTTTTCTGAGTGATAATCTTCATATCTTGATTTATTTTCTTTTGGTCGAATTTTTTTTCTGTTCATTGCCTGGATGATTTTCGTCTGCCCATCTTCAATTGCCTTTTACAATATTTGATGAAACCGAAACAAAAAATCATTATCTATTTTTGTTATTTGTTAGATTATTATTAGTTTCTAATTGAAATCTTATTACGTCAAAATATTGTGTTCGACATTGCTTATTGTATATAACCCCTAATCAGCTAATCAACATAATGCTTTGTATTACAAAACACTCCTGTTTATTTCTTGTGAAACAAACTGTTTTTTTTTATATTTACCAACATGGGTAATCAGAGCTGACGTTTTAATATAGAAGGGTGATATGCTATTATTGTTTTTGAGACAGCCTTCCGAAATGTGTAAATTACAAACTTCTACAGGTTGCCTTAAGGCCTTCAATAATCGCTACGGCGATCTGTAAAAGACCTCAAAAATAAAATGTGATGATATTCGGAGCACCTGATCCCACTCCTGTTTTGTAAAGGAGTTCGTGGATTCCAAGGTTTTGTTCTTTTTGTTTACGTTTTATCTTTTAGTTTGTTTTAAATTTGTCTTGTCTCTTTGGACTATGCACTTTTGATTTCTCATATTGGTCTTCTACACTGAACGTTAAAATACCGTTTCATATTTTCACATGGATTTTAGCATAAGAGTTTGTTCATTTAAAATCTGACAGTTAAATCAAAACTCAAAAATCTAAATGTTCCAAAAACACTTCGTACATACTATATGTTATACTTACAGCTCTCTTAGATTATTACATCCCGTGAAGGTGTGGTTTCCTAATTCTGATATCCTGTTACTACTCAATTCTCTAAACACACATAGTTTGATAATATATTTTATTTACAGTTATCAATCAATCGAAATTCGAGTTTTATTTTCATGTTTGATCAGGAAAAAACAATCAAAATTCAGTGAAGTTTCATTTTCACATCTAATTACGAGAAAAGGCTGAAGGTTTGTATCCAAAACCTACAGGTAGTGTTTGATCGCATCATGTTGCATTTGGTTGTCGTGGCGCCATTTTGTTATCATTAAGGTATTTTGCCTAAAGTTTTAAATTACATTCGTTTTAATCTGTGCGACTAGAACAAAAAACTTGGGGTGAGTTTTTGTTAAATGTTTTGTGAAGACCTAAAGATTTTTCAATTTCCGAAAGCTACCTGTTGAGATCTTTTCGTGTTACCTTTACAAAAGTATCGTATCTTTGACTTACAAACTGTGAATAAAATTAAAATGACATTAAAATTGAATCAATCATTTTATAGCAAGATCGGCAGAATCATAAAAATACATTATCATAACCATAAGGAAAAGGCCTACAGGACGACCGGGTGTCGAAATGGGCCGTCCGGTTTCCTGACAGCAGGTATGATCACTGCTACACAGGTGTCCCTGTTTGTTGTGGCTGTATAAAATTATAATCCGTAGGGAGACGTTAAAGATGTCCCGTTTTTAGAAAATGCATCTTTCTATTGCACGCTAAAGACCACTTACATCAGCCCAAGTTGACTGATCAGTAAAACGCCAGTCTACAGTCTATATGTTGATTCATTGTTTATTAACTTGTTCCTGTTCTGCATATGGGTAAAATAATTCCTGCTGAACATTTTTTAAAAACATCAACCGATCAATCAGTCAATGATGATAAAATATAAGATAAAACACATTGATTTTTCCTACTTCAGATACTTTCATCATTATCCTTCAAAATAATATGTTTATCTTCAAATTCCATTTGAGGATAATAAATGATGTTTGATGTACATGAAAGGTAAATTTTGAGGTGGAAATAAACTTTGCATCACATGGAGTTGAAACAATACCAGCATATCAAAGAATAATAAGCGTTTAAGACATTCGTTGGTTCATAAAACCAAATATTGAAATATGATTGATCATAACACATAAAAATATAGTACTTAACTGATAATTTTAATGCAATAAGAGAAAATTATCATTTTTTAATCTTTTTACCATGAACATGGTGAATCTGTTGGTCTTTGAAATGACAAAAAAAGAATGGACTCCTTAAAGTTTGTTCTTCCTTAGTTCAAATGTTTCCAAGGAGAAATTATTCCAAACATATTTTGTTTTATTTGGTTCAAATAAAATAACTTATTTTCTTATCCGTTTTGTGAAGTATATTCTTGATCGAAGAATGCAGGAAATAAAATAAAAAATTAATAATTCCAAATTACTTATAAAATCAGAGATTCTTTCCGGTTTTTATCGTTAATTATGGCCTAGTTTGACAACATTTTTTATGTTATTTCATCATTATTAATTATACATTTTTATGTTATTACCATTATATTTATCAGGAAGTTATTAAGATATTCAAATTTCCAGGTAAAAATGGGGTTTTACTGTCCCCAGTCGTTTGGTAATAATTTATATACTAACTCCATAGAAAGAGTCAATTTTATTTTTAATGAACGTCTCAATAAAAATTTTACCCTATCTCCAATTTCTATACGTTGAATAGTAAAAATTATCTTAATATAACACGTTTGGATGATCTATGTATATAAATTTTATATTACCCCAATGTATGAAAGGGTCTGATTTATACTCGAAATATAGGCAAATACATGTTATTTACTTCTTGATTGTTAATTATAGTCTACTTACAGTTTTTGTAAATTCGGAAACAACTTGCAAATTTCAATGTCAAACAATCTGAGTTGATTATTATCCAAATTCCTGAAATGCACCAAGAAAGAAGGGCGATAAAAAAAATGAAAATTTCGATTTGTCAATAATTTTCACCAAAAATCACCTAATTAACTAAAGAGTTCAGACCAGGCGACAGGTTTCTTGATACTGGTATTTTTTAAACATGTATTAAAGGAATTTAACAAGATGAAAAAACTGCTAGAAATAGGAGCAATAAAGAGCACAAAAATACTATACTTATGTTTAACAGCACGAATAACATAAAAACAGGTAGCGAAGTCAGATGCCCAAGAATAACGAATAGCTCCACTACAGTTCTGTTGGCGTCTTACAGTTAATCCGGGTCAAGCTACAATAGGTGATATTCGCAAATGATTTATCAACGTAATTGTTAAAACGACAGGGGAAGATAGCCGTTTCCATTCGTTTAAAATGTTGATTGATATTCCGTGTCTATAATCAAATATATATGACGACCGAAAAACCAAAAGACAAACGTCAATCCTACAACCAGAAAAACAACTTTGTTAAAAATATTCTATCCGTGAATATTTGATGTTAAGTGAGTGGAGTGTCCACTCTTTTCAAAACCATTTCCCTCACTGTTAGATTATGGAGGAAGCAAACCCATTTTCTGCATATTCTTACTATTATTTAATTCATAGGACAAACCCTATGAATGCAATATGTAAAATAACAAATTTTTGATAAACAAGATTTTTTTGTCGGGTTAATAAAGTATTTAAATCAATCATTTAATGAAAGTTAAATGGTATATTTTGAAAAATCCGTTTGTTTGAAATTGGCATCTATTGACCATTTTTTCACACTTTAGATATTAATGGCGAAGAAATTTAGACTAGGAAATTTTTGGAATAAAACTCCCTACTTTTCTGTTTTTAGTAACGATGGCGTCATTGGTAGGTAGGGACATCAATTTTGTACAAAACTGCTGTCCATGGAGCATTTCAGCAAATATTGGTCGAAATTGGCGAAGAGGTTTTTATAGGAACTATTGTTTGTAATTGACGACGGAAGGACGACAAGCGCATAGTGGAGGGAAAAGCTCAGATGGCCTTTTACTTGAGCTTTAATGAATAAAAATGGCACAATGGCACAATATTGCTTTAAATGTTTCTGGGTTAAGAGCCTTCTTACGAACTGTTGCTTTCGTGGGCTAGCACGTTAAAATATCCTGCTCTGCGTGTCGGTCTAGTAGAAGCAGGATTTATTCATCAACACGCATCATTAATATGCTTTCGTCCTGAATATGCATGAAACATTTACCGTAGGAATATAAGCACCATACAATCAATCAATCAATCAATCGATCAATCAAATGAATAAACAGATTGAAGATAAGCAAATGAATGCATGAATGACATATGTTCATGTTTTCTTTAAATTGAAAGCTCTAAATGTACTGCGTACAACGGTATTTCTTTGGAGCTTGCACCTTGAAATATCAGACTCGGCGTGTAAAAGGAAAACATATTTATTCTGCTCTCTTCCTGAATATCAATAGAAATATTTGCCGCTTTTGCCACTAGTCGTTAGGCCAATATAAATAATTGATTTCTCCTTGAAAAGTTCTTCATTTTTTTATTCTCTTAAATAACTTACAAGGTTGTTAATGATGACTGGTTTAGAAATATATCCTGATATATCCAAACAAAGGCATTTGAGCTCAAAAACCTAAAAATTCAAAAACACATGTATACATATATATATCAAGTCCGACGACGCAACTAGAAACCATATGATATTACCTTGTTATGGCCTTTCAAAATATGTTTATTTTCCTTAAATACCAACAAAATATTATTGTAGACAAATATTTTGAAGACATATTTATACTAGAAATTAATGAAAAACTATCCATTCCAGTTGTGGGGGAAACCTTTAATGGTTACATACCAAGTTCAGGATTATAACCTACTGTTAAAGAAGAAAGCAGTTTGCTTCTTTAAATTCTTCACTTCCACTCGACAGTTAAAGTTTTTTTTGCCGACCGTAAATTGTCTGCAGTAATGACCAACATTTTTGAGCAAGGTTTATATATATATAAACAATTTTTGGTCAACAACTGAGGTTTTAAAAGTTTTGGACACATGCATGCTCTCGAGTTAGGTATGTGCTCTGAGATGTATACGCCCTGAATTCGAATGTTAATGTAAACAAAGTGGAAGTAGGTTGTTTAAAAGTTGATATCATCAACATATTTGTGAAGTCATGACAATTATATCAGAAAAATATCGAGTTTGCTCCTCAAAGTCTGAAAGTTTCCTTTGAGATATTGATGACAGATACAAACTGGTTTGCGACAACCAGAATTTTTTAACTCCAATAAGTGTCAGCAAAACTCAAACAAAGATATGTTTAAAATAAAAATGTGAAAAAAATATCAACGATTACCAATACCGAAGATGGTATCGACCTTTGGCATTTCATAGATGACGAAAGTATGATAATTTAGGTAAGGTTTTTGACTGTTATAAAGATGCAATTACACCTTTTTACTTACAGTGTTTCCAAATTAGAACATTCTGTAAAGATCTCATTCGGTATCTCAGAAAGTCTGTTGTTGCTAAGGTACCTGCAAATATATTTGTATGTAAAATACCATACTATCAAGAATAATTCTATTAAATTTTTAACGTCATTTTATATTTTTTGATTCCATTATTAAAAGTGAAACCACGATGTTTATTTTTTTCTCGCTGCTTAATTTACATAATTGTTATATATATCTTAAATTATGTGTGGAATACCCATGCAAAACATCTAAGTGAAAAATCCAAACAGACAAGACCAATTCGAAACAAACTAGTAATAACACGAAAACAAAACTAAGGATTGGTTCAGGTGCTTCGGAAGTGAAAGCATCCACTTGCCTACTCGCGTCATCCGTCATGGAGCCCTAAATGTCAATCAGGGTCAAAACCGGATATCAAAATTGGGGCTGTCAATTCGTGTAAAATCCCGACGGAATCTCATAAACTCTTGTATAAACCAGGATTAGGATCGCGCGGCTCCTGTCCTGAAATCATTTAATTCCTTAATAGGGTTAACGTTAGTCCGAGAAGAGGTCAACTCCTGGTTGAATAATAGGTAAAGTTCACAACTTGCTGGCATACATTGATACAATATGTATCAACCAATTAAAAATCGCAGGCATAAAATCCTTCCTGTAGAGCTTACTGGTTTTCCTTATCAGTTTGAGCGATTTGAGTTTTTTTAAAGTTCAATTGTTCGGAAAACTGCAGATCGGCAATCTTCTAAAAAATGGACTTTTCCGAAAACATTGAACGAAATGGATTTTTTTTGCACTATTTGGCAAAGTTGAAAAAAAAGATTATTAGTCTCCGTCGTAGGAAATCGAAGATATCAAAAGGGCTGACAGAAATCGTTAAGTCGGAAGAAGACAAAACCATGGCAAACAAAATAAAATGAAAGACAAAAATATAACACACGTCACTTCACTGAAAACTAAAGCTGGAGTAACACGAACCTCACAAAAACTAGTGGCATCCGTCGTGTTGCTCAGTAGTCAAAGCTGGTATATAGTCACAATCGATATTAGACACAACTGGTTTAGAAATTGATTTGTCTTCATGACAGTTGGAAGGTATCCAGTGTCATTTGTGAAATGGGTATTCGTACCGGTAAGCTATGATGTAGACCGATAAACTTGAACGATGACGCTAATCTTCCCCTGATAAACCCATGGCTCAGTAACTTTCTTGTCAGCTGCAACCCTCTAAATAAAATCCTGATTGGAAGCACAAGATCTCGATTAGAGTTTTAAATGAGAAATATACACTCTGTATGCAGTTGCGGATGTAATGTTGCTAGACACGAAAAGAAAGTTTACAATCGAAAAATCAAAGTCATTCTCTTGTCGTAAAGTTTTGTGCTCTACCGGCCCTTACTGTCAATTTCTAGGTGTAAGTCTAGTTAAGCATAGATCCTTCTGTTTCTGTAGTATCTTTGATTTCAAGTTCAGTGGGATAGATGCGGTCAGCATAGTCACCAAATTTAGAATATTTAGGGAAAGGACATCATCTTTATAGCGGAACTTGAAACCAAGAGATTGAGCCAACGTTTTTTCTTTTCTCAGTAGAAGTTTCTGCTTCATACAAATAAATGAATAAATCGGCGAGAAGGGGTGCACAGGTTGTTCCCATTGGAATGCCGACAGTTCGTTGAAACACACGTCCGCACAACATACAAAAAATGTAGTAAATCAAAAACTCTAGCATTCCACAAATGTCATCTTCAGAGGACTTTTTGTTTGAATCAGAATGGTTTACAGCAAAATAACTTCCATTTAATAAGTAGTAGTTACTGTAGTTATCTATGTTGAACACGTGCAAATTTAAATTCCAATTGTGAAATTTAAAATAAAAACCACGTAAAACAAATTTTGTGGAAATATATCCCAACTGACGTTAATGGTAGATAAAACGAAGACGCAGTAAAACTGATTGAAACATATCCTATTAATAAATATAATGGTCCTTGTGCATCTTGAACAAGAAAATGAATGTCTCTAGTGCTGTTCTCGTAGGTCCATATGAAACTGTCTTTATTTCTAGAGTTCTTGTATTCAAACACAATTCTTTCCTTTTAAAAATATTTTGTCGAATGATAATAACATTCATAAAATGTTGAATTGCGATCAAATTGATTTATATTGCCTCACAACGATGAAATGAGAAACAAAGGAATCGATTAAGAGGAAATCAAATGAAGGCCTCAACTTCACAAACCATGGTAGTTTTCTAATCGTGAAGCTAAACAATGCCACTGATCTTTGTTTAATCAATTACCTACAAATTGAGTAATGAATAAGTATGGTCGATATGCTCATTTTAAGGAGCTAACTCGTACCAGTAGCAACATAACCAAAAAAAATAGAAAGTAGAAACTTACAGGATTTTCAATGATGGCTGACAGATAGGAACATCAACTGCAATCAGATCGTTGTAACGTAGATCTCTTAAAATACAATAAAAATCAATTTCGGTTTAATTTGCAATTTAAAAGGATAAAATACCTTAAAACTTTTAAACAATTCAAGTGGTTATACCTTTGCTCATCACTGTCAAAAACATCGAAACATCTAAAAAACTAAAAACTACGAAGAATAACTGTTACTCGGACGGGGTATATGATATTAACATGTAAGCCAGTGTAGATTACCCATGCGAGAGATTATAAGTGACAATCAGATATAAAAAAATGGTACGTGATATTATTGTCTATGGTAGATCCATCTATATGACATTTGCACAACATATTGCTTTCTTTATTCTTTTAATTGATAAACGTTTGCCTGAGCCAACCAATATATTTATATACACAACTAAGGGCAATGTATTTTGAATGTGCGTATTTATGCTTTTGCCTCAGGATTAAATAAACTGTTTTAAATTTGTAGAAAGTGAACCTTTCTTTAACATTAATTACTTGTTTATAAACGTGCGTTTGGAACTTTTGCATTTCAAATAGTGCATCCAAACCACAACTTAATAAACCGAAAAACGTTACATATAATAACTTAAATACAGATATAATTCCAACGTGTGAGCGTATCAAGCAGAAAAGTTTACATTAAGTTACACAACTGTTGCTTACTACGAAATACTTAAACAGTGCTTCTAAATATTACATCAATAAACGAATCTTCTTCTTCAAATCAGAAACGTTAAACATTTAAATTTATGCCACTTTTATTTCGAAAAATTGTGAACATTCACTTTATGAAGTGCTTTATTGATATTTTTGTCGATTTATGAGGGGACGATGATCGTTTAGGTACAATTTTGACCCATGAATTTGGTTAGAAAATGTATTTTTTGTATTGAATAATGCCTTTTAAAAGAAAATGATCACAGTTGCACCTGAAAATTGCTTTTAAATTTGAGAATACGAATAAGTACTTTATTTAATACAAAGTTTATCTCTCGCGCAAAACAATGACAACAAAACTTTGCACAATTCAATATCTATCAAGTACAAATGTTTGGTTTAAATATCTACGTTAAATATAAAGGTGGGATCAAATCTATTTGAACAAAATTCTACCATAAATTGATTTTTTTTACTAAAAATGTTACATTCTTGTTAGAAAAGTAAAATATAAACCTGTCGATTTGTCGACATAACAAAAAGTATACAAAAATTAGCAATGACTTATTAAAGACAGTAATTAATCAGCATGTTTACACCAACTTATTTTTTATGTCACAAAATCTTAATTTTGTACCAAATATTGGCTTAACGTACCTACCTATTTCTACCTTATAACTTGAAAGTAGTTAAATGCACCATTGTCCTCAACATCAAAATTATTGTAAAAATGTCAGTAAGTTGGAAACCGAAAGAAATATATTAAAAAAAGCCTTTTTTTCGGTATACATTGAAGCATTGAAGAAAAGGTCCATTAAAACATCGGAAAACTTCGTCATAGACTGTAAATCCTATGACGAAAAATAAAACAACTATCAAAATTTAATAAGCAAACATTTCAGGCATTTCCAGAAGGGGTTAATCGACCTTAGCCGTTACAAAATTGCTATTTATTGCTATACACCGGTGAATCAAGAACTTTTAACGCATGTTAATTACAATGTATTAAACGTAAAGTTCTCAACACGTCAAATCATGACGTTTTGTTGGAAAAAATGGCGAATACGAAACAGTATTAGTCGAATTTTGGCAGTTGTTCCGGTACCATCAATGCAAAGAACAATTGTAACGATTTTTATAACGATTAGAATCTGCTTCAGGGCAACAACATTGCGTGGAATTAACACCTTCGAACAATTATTTGAATGTTCTCACTGACACATTCAATCAAATGTCTGTATAATAAGGTTGTATCATCATTATTTCTTCACGAATAGCCCATATAATACATGAAGGCTTCATTTAATATTTAATTGCAAGCCAGAAAATTATAATATTTCCAAAGGAAGCGAAACAAAACTGAAGAGTTACCTAGAGAAAATAGTTTGTAACAACGGAATTATCCGGAGCAAAAAAAAAACGGAATTCAACTTAAAAAACAACAACTATAAATTCATTATCTATGAGCAATGTCGAGCTTTACAAAACAGATCAGAACTCAGATAAAGCGAAATGGTAAGCAGTTAATGCCTCTTAAGGACAAGGACAGGAATTGCATTGCTAATCTTAATCATAGGATAAGGAACAGGACTACAACCCACTAGCGAAAAAAAAAACAGGATCACGATATGAAAAGTTTTGAAAAAAGTAAAATATTACATTCACAAAAAGTGATGTATGTTTATGGAAAAGAAGTAAAAATACCAATTTGAAGAATCAATTGGTAGCATAAAATAGGAGATGCAGCATTATTGTCCATGAGAAAGCCATCCACCAAATTACGGTAGAAATTAAACTTATGTCGGTCCCAATAATAGATCTTCAAAATAATAGACCTAATAAAAGGTGCATTTTTGTTGATTTTACCCACAGTTTTTAGTGGATCCACATTGATAAAAGTTTATGAATGTTTTTAGTTTTGTTTGTACAGTAGGTGTCATATTCCTTGTTGTTCGTGTTCTCAATATTGCGTTGTCTGTAGATTTTTTCATTTGTATGGCTATTTGGTTTTTCTTTCTCATCCTTCACATATAGTTAATTATGGTAATTGTATGTGAATAGTGTTACATGTGTCCTTTTGTTTTTGGCTTAAATCCCATATAATTTATTTCTTGCAATGCGCCCAGAAAATGGCTAAAACGAATAAAAAGCATATTATGCGTTTAGTCATAGTATTACTTACAGGTGATATGTATTGTTTGGAATATCGGTAGGGACATATCCCAGTCTTTTGTTATAACAGTTGACGGAATATCCTTGACTATATAAACTGCAATAGCACTTTTCTGGACAAGCAATCACATTTGTCCATAAACTGCACAAAATTGTCGTTAAGACAAAAAAGTTATTCATGTTATACTTTATTGTACGTATGCACTGTTGTATCACTGAAAATAAATTTCATATTAAAAACTGATGTAAGTATTAATTTATAGTAGTACAAGCAAAATTCCATTATATTACTTTACTGGCATTAAAACGCATTTACATTCATTTATATTAAATTGTAATTAAGTAAACAAAGAGTTAAATTGTAATTTATATTTAAGGATTAGTTAGATATAAGAAAGTTTCAAACAACAGAGATTCTAGGGTTTTAAAAACACGAAGATGGTATATATGCTAGAAGTACTCGATTAGCATGTAACATACCGTTATAACAAATTATCAAAAGCCCCATTTAACATCCTGTAAAGCGCTTTTTTGACATTTTGGTCTGAAAGATATATGTTGAACTTAAAAGGAGATTACGATCTCTGATGCTATAGAATTCAAAATTAATAGTAATACAACTCAGAGAGTTTATTCTACACTCATATGTCCCTTAAGATTGCTGAAAAAGCATGTGATACTAGTTTAATTGTTTTTTTAATTCACAATATTAGATGAAAACGGATTTGAAAAGCATCAAAATAGTTTTAATTCATTACTCAAAACGAGTAGAGAAATTTCGAAAATAAAGAAAACAAATTAATGTATTTCTATTAGATTTGTTGTTTATAAGTAAGATTTCTAAAACCACATCAAAACTTATGCAACTCGAATAAATGCTGAGTGTCATTATTGGTTACGTTTTTCTTAAGATTCGTCGCTTGCAGCCATCAAGTACAGGAAAACTTGTTGTATTTAAGTTTAATAGTGATGAAAGTTTAGTTTAAATGTCGAAGTCTGGCAGTTTAACATTTAAATATCGAGCCTTGCCTAGAAACTGATTGATTACTTGGTGTGATTGGTTTTCATGCTACGAACATTCAGTCATTTTCAGTTGGTCAGCTGTATGCGCAGAGAAAATGGCAGTATCCAATTATAGCAAGCGACCTTAGAAAAGATAACGGATAAACGTTATCAAATGCGTTTTGAGTGGTATTTTTCTTTTTATATGGTACATTATCCATAGTACAAAGTCAGGAACTAGCTCAAATTGTAAAGGAGATGGGGAACATTTATCTGTACAGGTAGGTTTAATCAAATTAACAAAGGAATTAGAAGATAATCGGTAAGTCAGAAGACAGACTAGGCCATGACCAACAAAATTAAACGAAAGACAAACATAGAACACAAAACAATACACTAAAAACTAAAGCTGCAGTATCAAGAACCCTACAAAACTCAGAGTGAGTTAAGGTACTCCGAAAGGAAAAGCAACTCCTGCACCATTAGTGGCACCCGACGTGTTACTCAGTAGAAAAATCTAGTGTTTATAAGTCAAAATCGATGCTAGTCACAACCGGTATAGGAACGGATTAGAAATAAGTCAACCAGGTATCGATCAGCCAAGAACAACGAAGAAAGCTTAAGTTCTACCGAAATTGTAGAAAATTCGATTATGTAAGAGTTTGATTGTCGGTATCTTCCACCGTTTTTTTGAAATTTTGGCTTGGAAAAATATTTCTGTTGTATTCGAAGTTGTTGATTCATGTCCATGTCCGTCAATTGCAAAACAAAAACTTGGTGTAAAAAAACTGGTCGAATGATTTGAAAATTGAGAAACAATTAGAGAATTTAGAATTGAATTCAGGTAGTCTATGACCACTTCGAATATTAATCAAATCAAAAAATGATACACAGTGTAAATATGAAAGAAATTATCAGTGGATTGGTAAATCCAAGGCGCTATAAGGAAAACAAGAAAACCTTCCGGTTAGTCATATAATATGAAAAAATAAGAAAAGGCAAAAATAGTTACAGTTTGGCTGCTAAAATCTACTTACCAGACTGTTCCACTGTATATCTAATCTGTTAATCTACATCACTGGAATCAATCTGAAATATTTCATTTCTAAAAGTAAAAAAATAATGTATGCATAACACTCGTGACAAGACTGACTATTCTCATACAGCACACTGCAGATTGACAAAATATGAAATTATATAATTTGCTTATTGAACAAATTTGTAATGTACAAGCGCCAAAATTAATAAAAAGATCACAGAAAAAATTAAAACCGACAGTCAAAAGAAAAGGACAAAAAGAAGTAGTAGACGAAATACCACATAAAACGCAGAAAAACTAATTGAGAAAAGTGCAGCAAAATATCTGTTAATTTCTTTTTGAAAAATCTAAGTTATACTTACCGTCGAATCGAATTCTCATTATCGAAGTCAATTCGTGATCACTTTAAAGAACGTACTACAACCAGGAAGCTACCTGGTTGTGTTAAATTTCATTTCTTATAATTTATCAGGGGAATTTTTGTGAGATTTGGAACGGTAGACAGAAATACTATTCAAAATGTCTGCACGTTTCGATAAAATTATGTTATTTTCTATAGCCCTTTTCCGTTTTTTAGATATGTTATTCATTAATAACTTCGTCTGATAAACTTCTTTAAATTTATTTCAGTTCTTTATTGATTATATAAAGTAACATATAATTTTGTTTTGATTGAACGGTATAAAGACTAGTATAAATCTGTGATATTGTGACGTTAACTGATTACAATGTTTTCAATGTTTTTAAAAACAATTACCTCAATACTATTCCGATAGAAGTGCAAATAGCATATTAGTCAGATAAATTTGTTAAACCACAGCAATGTACGTATTAATTTGTCGCTCTGAACGTTTTCTAAAGATTGACGGGACAGTGTTCATGCCAAAATTTGGCTAACTAAATGCATTATCAGCGTTTGGCTGTTACCATCAAGGTTTTTACAGATGGAGCCAAACATTCTCTGTCTTTCTTATCGTTACAGTTTGTATGTTTTTCATTTCCGAACTAAATCAAAATCAAAATTAAATTGAATGTTCTGTTGAATGTCATTCAAGAACGGCCACTAATTGCCATTTTCAAGATATCAAATTTAAGATATGAAATGTTCACAGTTGTTTTCATTTTTCATTAAACACCTACTCGATATACAACCGCGAAAGTCAGTCAAAATATTCTGGCAACTTTAATAACTATTTTGTGGTTTAATAGTCGATTATGTCTACGATATGATTCTGAGAAGAAATTAAAAAAAAACATTAAACACATGTTTTTGAAACTTCTTTCTCGATTGACCTGTTTTCTTGACTGTCCTTGCAAAGAACTTCACAAATTTTTTTCACGCTGTTTGGATAGTCTTCCGCCTCAACAGATTTTGTATGGCTGTCTTCTGTAAGTTTTACTTTTAATTTTCTTGCGTTCTCCGCGTCGGAGCAATTTCATGTCAAACATACTTACTTAACAACATTTCCTTTTACATCTTTATAACTGTACGTCGTTTTTTGCAGGAGTTTGAGTATTGAGGAAATTTAAAATGATGTGTAACTGAACTCGCCCTGGTTTGTGTAGGGTTTGTGTTACTTCAACTTTAGTTTTCAGTGAAGTGTTGTGTGTTCTATATTTGTTTTCATATCATTTTGTTGGTCATTGTCTTGTCTGTCTTCCGGCTTAGCGATTTATCTCTGGCGTTTTAGGATCTTCGAATTCCTGTTACATTCTTTTATTACATTGATTCAACAGTAGTTGTCCTTTTCTGGATTTAAATGTTTCGGTTTTACAAGAGGTATCACCAATATACATGTATAAGATAATCCGATTTCTCCTTTCCTATTGTTTTTGCCCGTGTGAGATTATGAACGTAATTTTTGTATAACAAACAAATTATTGAGTCAGGGAATTTGTTACCATAAATTTGTTTATTTTATTTTACAAAATTCTATCATAAATATAAAGATATAATTTGAAAGTTAGGGTGCAAATGCTGAAATTAATAACATACGGTATATCAATTGCAACCTTTCATGGCCATGGTGTTGAAATCTACAAAACTCTTTAGGACTTGTCATTACTTGAATGAACTTCAACATAAAGGTTATCTATATAACACAAGTTTCAGACCTTTGAATATTTTCCTCTTTGGCTTTAACATGAACTTCTCTGCTTAATAATTTACACCAAAATTAGTTTCACGCATTATTTTGTCAAAGTTTGTCTTACATGCTGTTGATACTTTATTAATTTTGGCATTTGCACATCACATTGTTTACTTTGGTTTTTAATGATTTTTACACTAATTCAAAACGAGCGCGTTTTGATTGATGATTCAACTTAGCAGAACCAGATTTGTTATCAACTTTTTTTGTATTTTGAACTATCTTTCAGACATACATGTATCGAGTATTTTTTACGAGGTCCTTACATCTTGTTGTGTCTTGTTTTATTTGTTATAGTCTATGTAATATATATCGACTTCAAAAGTTAAATCATATAAAGTTGGTTTTTAAAGTTTGGTTTTGATGTCGTTTTGTCACACCACTGACTCAGGTTAGGAGGAGGGTAGAGTACTCAAAAACCTGATTAACATAATTAATGTTCCTGTCCCGTGCGTGCCAAGACTCTGTAATCAATTAGATTTCGTCGTTTTTATGTTCAAGTGTAAGTTGTTCTGCATTCTTTTCTTATTTGGTGGATAGTTGATATTTTTTAATAGCATCTCATTCGATTGTCCGATTTTTCCGGAAACAAGAAGCACACAGTATGATACGTCCGCTGATATTTTTACAGAGGGATTTATATCGATATTGAAATTATATTACAAATCGAAATCTGTCGGTGGGAAAACAAACAGACCCTCCAAAAACTCTACACCAATACTTTTGATTTTTTTTTATTAAAGTCAATCCAATGTGAAATAGGCTGAACACAATGATGTTTGAAAAAAACAAGATATTTTTAAATGGCTTTTGGGTAAAAAGTAAATTTTCAACTAGTCTGATTGGTATTTTGTGTACAAATGCTTTTCTCTTTTAAAAGCTGAATTTTAAATAAAAAATTTTTCTGCTAAATCAGTTAAACATTTAGCATTGTTTACTTAATTTGCCTTTTTATTGTTACATTTAAATGGATATGAGTTTTTTATGTTTATGTAAAAACACACACATAATTATTCTTTTTTTCTGTACAGAATCACAATTCAACAGCCAACATTTTGTTATTGGGAAAGCAAATGAATGAAAAATCATACAACTCTGTCCAAAATAAAAAAGGAAAATCTACATTTTCCCTTTTACCTATAGGAAATTCCACTTTATGTATAAAACTTATATTTCCAGATTTCAGATACCATATATTCCAACAAACAATTCATTGGGTATGCAAAAATGATGCCTTTATTTATGAAAAGATAGAATTAAACATAAAATAAGCTTATAAAAATAGAAGAAAATTCTTCCAAAGGCAAACTACAACAACCATCCATGGCAGAATTTTATAGAAATTGCAAAAGTTCAGTAGAAGCATGTTTATTTATTATATATTTAAGAAGAAAATTCTTCCAAAGTTACAATACAAAAAACATTTAAGATTTTTATAGAATTCATTCATGTTTAATAGAAGCCATTCAAAGCAGATTTTTACAAAAGAACAACAGAAGCATATTCACCATAAGAAAATTCTTCCAAAGCAAAACTCCAACTTAAGTGCTACAGAAGCAAATTTATTAAACATCTGAGAAGAAAATTCTTCCAAATCTACAATACAACAGGCATTCAAGGCAGATTTTATAAAATATACAAGTTGAATAAAAAGGTATTTATCAAGTATATATCTGAGAAGAAAATTCTTTCAAAACTAAACTTCTTAAATCATTCAAAAACATATTTCTAAAAATGTACAGCAGAATATATAATTGAGAAGAAAATTCTTCCAAATCTACACATTCGATGAATAATTCTTCCAAAGAAGCATATTTATTAATTACAAATCCGAGTAGAATGTTTCTGAAGTGTTGTGTTTATTTATAAGTGAACCAAAGAAGAAAGTGTCCTAGCTTTTTCAGAAGAAAATTCTTCTGAATTGATTTTAATATAAGCATGACTGAAAGCAGTCAGCAGTCATAACAAATTCTTCTAAAATGCATTTTCTTATGAAACATGTAGATGATAAATACATTTCTCACTGAAAGAAGAAAAATTGATTATTTTTAGAAGAAAAATCTTCTGCAATCATCTAATACAGTGTGAAAATGTTAACAAATGCATTTTTGTTGTTGACAATTTTTTACATTTCAAAATTTTAAATGTTCTGATTTTGTTGAGAAGGAAATTCTTCTGAAAAGTTAGTGCATTCTACATTTGGTGTTTGATAATGAAAATAATTTCAAATTAATACATTCATGTAGTTTTTGAGAAGAAATTTTCTTCTTAATTCCTTGTACAGTCAAATCTGCTGATGCGGTCACCTTGATTAAGCAAAGACCTGGTTTTAACAGCCACTTTTCAATTTCCGTTTGTTGAATATTTCAGTCATATAGAACCATGAATAACCCACCACCTGTCTTTAGCAGCCAATTTACATTGTCCCTTTGGTGACCTTTAAATGCAGGTTTTACTGTGATATGTTTCTGAAAGTTAACCCTTTTCAACACACAAATTTATTTTATTCTTGGTTTTGTTAAAAGAAAATTCATCTGAAAATAAATAAACCTTTTAAAAGGTTAGAATTAAGGTATACCTATTTACCTTGCAAAAATAAACTTACATGTTGATACCACAGTGTTCGTTAAAAAAAGTCTTTGAGAATAAAATTCTGAATTCATCTTTAAATGATGCGTAATTATTATGATAACAAGCTTTACTGAATGGTTGATGTACTGGTACATACTGGTCTCTCAGAGAAAAAAAAAGTATCTCATAATAAAAAATTGTTATCCATATATTGAAAAACTAAAGCAATTCAAAAAATCTTCTGATGAGAGAAATTATTCTGAAATGATTAAATACATGTAAATATAAATGTCTTCCTATTTGTCCAAATGTTAAATATTGGCTAAATCATTTCCACTTTTGAAGAGACATTAGCCTTTTTTTAAAATGGACACTGCGAATCAATTCATTAGACATTTGCCTTTTTATAATGTCATTAGTGATTCAATTCATAGAACATTTGTATTTTAGGAAAGACATTTGCACTTAGATACCAATTTAATTATAGCTTATATATAGGACTGGTCCTATATTGACAGAAATAATAAAAGCATGACTTATTTGTCTGATTATGATATATGGCACATATTGGTATCATAAAACCATTTTGTAATAGCCAGGATGTGGGATTACTTATGTTATAAATCATAGTTTAAACAAAATACTATACAATAATAAACAAAAAACATATGCTTGTACATGATGAAGAAGAATGTGTAACTCTCTGATACAAATGTCCCAAAATTTGTCAATCTGATAACAAGGCTTTTACACTAGTTTGAAATCACATTTAAATGGTTAGCAGAAGAGTTGTGCAAAAAGTGATCAATTGAAATTTTGCTGTACTAGGCGTTAAAATGCGTATGCTGCCTTATCCATAAATTCAACAAAACAATCAAATCTACCATACTGCATAAATATAATATATACCACTGAT
>JAULBM010332582.1:0-12959 GCA_032357055.1 Geukensia granosissima
CCTGCACTTCGGGCTCAGAATTGTCATTATTTTGTGACGCCCAAGAACCTTTAAATTCGCATGACAAATCATTATGAATGTCATTTTCCCCTAATTCAGAAATTTGATCTTCGATTTCATTTTCAGTATTAGAACGTGGAGGAAGTGGAGTAATATCTTCGTCATATATTCTCCAACCTTCGGGTATATTATGACCTGTATGATGCTTCAAATGGTCGACATGTACTATTAAAGATTTACTATTTGATAATAGTTTTATTTTATATAAAACATCACATAGTTTTTGTTGAAAAAATAAGGACTTGTCCATCTTAATGCTAATTTTTTATTTACTTTAGGGGGTACCATCTCCAGACAAAATTTCCCTCGTCAAAAGTGCGACCACGATCATAATTTTTCTTTTGACGAGATGCGGCTTTCCCCAGATTTTGATTTGCAAAATTGTAGATTAAAGTCAAGGTGTGTTTTATCCATTCAGCATACCCAACAGGACAAAATGAAAGTTTATTTTTAGAAGAAAAACCAGACGCTATATCTAACGGACAAGACATTTCTCTGCAAAATAGCATTTATGGGGAGAAAGCACTGTACTGTCTTGAATTGTAGCCCTATAATCCATAAGTAAAAATGGAAGATGATCATCCAATTCATTCCTGTTTTTATTAACAATAAGGACAACATCTGAATTAAAGATCTGTTACGCCACAGTAGAGATACAACGATATCTGAACATTTTAACAGAACAGGCCATAAAATACAAGATTTCACAGTACAAGTTCTTCAACAGATATAAGACAAATCAACAACATTCAGAAAAATAATAGAATCTAAATGGATACATTGATTCAACACCATGAAATCTTTTGGAGCTAACAAGTCAAAGAGGAAACTCATTCAATTATGAACATTGACATCACTATACTCCATTGACAACATCATGACGTCATGAACACAAAACAAAATACACTGATACACTGATGGATGAAGGAACAGCCATGTAGATTGAGATATATGTTTTTGTGGATTGATGAAGGCCTCTGGCTGAAACGTTTCCGTATATTGGTCAATGTATTGACAATGATTAAAGATTTTTCACTACTGGAATATGTTGTTTTGACAAGAATTCATTCTTTCTACTAAACCATCTCATTGGGGTCTATAAGGACATGTTCGAATTTTCTCGATATCAAGTAAATTGCAAATTCGCTGAAACAATACATTTCGTTGAATTTTTTTGCTAAATTTGCTTGAATAAAAAAAATGTTTTACCCATGTGTTTACATTTAGGAAAAGGGAAATTCCCAGACCACACCACTCATTTTATAACCTTATATTCGTACTCACAGGGAATAAATGATTTTCATTTCTGTGAAATATACTTTCTCAGCTTTCATTTAAGCCCTAACATGTTACTTTTACTTGTATGATGCAATATCTTCCACTGCATATATATTGTTTTTCATCCAGGCCTTTTTTAGGAACTATGGTGCTGCATGCCCATTTGACCCGAAACTGTATAACGAGACCTATTGTTTGTAATCTGATTATCTCCCGAGATTCCGCTATGTCGATGAAAGTTTTTTGGCATCATAATAGTGTGATGCAATCAATCATTTTTACCACATTTCTACCATAAAGAGCTTGCTTCTCTTGCTTATAAAAATTTTATGAATACAAAAAGTTGGAAATTCACATAAAATTGAACCTTAATTGAGCATTTTAAGAAAGTGAGGGTCACCAATTGCCTTTGATACAAGCATGACAAGTTTCTTTTTCAATCTTTAAGATAATTTGGTTTAAAAGTACACATATATTCTATTCAGAATAATTATAATGTCTATTTCCAAACGTTGTTTCTTATTAGTTTAATTTTTTCTTGGCAATGGAGCATATGGAGGATCGCCAAGAAAAAATAAAACAAACATCTGAAATAGATGTCATTATTATTTTGACTAACATATTTCCACATGCTAAATAAAAAAATTTTGATAATTTTTTGTCATTTTTGAGATAATTTTAAAATTGAATTATTTGAGAATAAAATGTAACATGTATCATGAGATTTGTTGAAGTTACCAATCTCTTGAATTATATGTCTCTGCTTCCACACAGTACAAGAGAAAAACTCTGTAATAATATGTATTTAAAAGAATATATGAAATTTTCTCCCTTGTTCCATTTTATTCGTGTTTACTTCATGTACTTGTATAAGTAAATTATGTCTAAATTTGCCCAAATTAATAAACCTTGAATGTTTGCAAGACTTCCGCTCATAATCATCATTGCTATGATTCTTTAGAAATTTTAACATGTAGTGATTCTGTTTCAAATAATTACCACTCTCAAGCATCATTACTTTAATTATAATTGATGTTAAATATCTCAAGGGACTAATTTTCAAAGCCTGTGCACCTCTGTAAAACAAGTGTGCACTTGAACAATTTATCTGATTATGTAATGTCAACAATTTGAATTTTATCAGAAAAGTCTAAATTACTTGTTAAAAATGTTTGATGAGCCACCACTAATGTTTAAACATGTATGAATTTTCAAAATTTTACTTGTACAAGTAAATTATTTAAAAAGAGAAATGGACTTTACTTAAACTAGTAAAATTAAATAAATTGTACAGGTAAAAAACTATTTACTTGTGCAAGTAGGATCCCTGACTGATTAACATGTATATCATTGCATTACAACTGTGCGGGATTTGGGGATGTGCAGTCTCTGATTGCTGAGTTACTATCTTGAGAATTTAAAGTAACATACAGACGTAATATTGTTATACTCCAATAACTCCATTTTGTATTACATCTTTGTAAGGTTTACAAAGTACAAGAATAACAAAAAAAACCTGTTTAAATAAAAATAATTCAAACTAAATAAAAAAATTAATCATCATGATCATTTTATTAAAAAAAAAAGATTTGTATACTGTTCTGTGGTCAAAATTGATAATGGCAGTATATATTATATATTTTAGAGTGTCAGCTATGGATATCAGCTGTGAGATGGAGCTCCCATTCTCAGAACCAACCTCACTAACTGGAAGCTCATTTGAAAGCTCGTCATCTGATCTTCCAGTCAAACTTCTTGGTAGTTCTGATGAAGTAGACCATCTTCTCCATGGAAACACAGACAAACACTTATCAGCAGCAGATTTTAAGTTAGATCTTGGTCCTGCAAATGATTTAGTATCTGATTTTGGAATTTCATCAGAAAGTTTGATGATGCAAGAGGAATCCAGTGAAGGTTATAGTATTTCTGATGCTGCTCTAGAGGGAGGTGTGAGACCTGCTGTCACATCTGCCAGTATTGTTTCCATTGACAACATAAACTATGTCCAATCAATTCCTCTTGTGTCAACTTTATCTGGTATTCAGACAGTGCAGGTGATTCCGTTTGGGTACCTTATATCAGGTTCCAAACCAGATAACAATACAGGAAACCAGTCAGAGTTGGTTTCAGCACAAACCAGTTTGAACTGCATCACACCAAGTACTTCAACACAAATTCAAGCAGTTCATAATGCTGTTGTCATTGGCAACCTTATGATGTTAAAATCATTACCAGGAAAACAACTGAGTTCAAGTCAAAATCAAATTAATAACATAAAACAAAATGAATTTGCTGCTAATAAATTGCAAGGAACAGCAAACAAATGTTTTCCAAGAACAAAATCATTTAATAAAGCTGTAAGCAATGGAGAAATGTCCAGAAGAGTGGCACATAAAAATTCTGTGATAAATAACAGACTTAAACAACAGTCCCCAAGTCATAGACACAAAGTTCAAAGTTCACAGAAAAACACAAAAGTAAAAATTGATGGCAAAACTATTTCTCTTACATTTGAAGTTAAGGATATACGGTCACAAGATTTAAAGGAATGGCAAAAAATGACAAATTCAATTTCTAACTCAACTGATATTTCTGGTGAACCAAAACCAAGCACCTCAGATAGTTTGGCTGAAAAACCAACAACTAAACCTCCACAGTTGCAGATATTGACCAACATCCAAGAGGCACCAGATAACACAAGATATGTTTCCATACTCAATGGAAGAGGTAACTCTGTAGCTCAAAGGAAAAATGAGGATAAACAAGATGACCAAGCTACATCTCTATACGGGGAGAAACAAGAAATGGAGACAAATATGGCTGGTCAAACAACTGCTACTGACAACACTTCAGTGTCTGGCAATGAAGATATTGAAAAAGATACTGAAAAATCTGCTAGTGAAGAAGTAACAGAGGAATTAGAAAATGAAGTATTGACTTTATTGGCCAAAGCCAGTGAAGAAAGGTCCAGAGTGGAGCAGGAACAGTCGAAACAAGGACCGGGGAGGAAAAAGTCTGGAAAACCATGTGGAAACCTTCCAACTAACGAGGAGCTGTTTAAATGTGATATATGTGGATTAACTTTTAACAGACATGGGAATTTCACCAGACATAAACTTATACATGATGTTAGGTTAAAGGTAATAGCAAATAACTGAAAATTATACCATGGCAAACAAAGATTGAGGGAGATATAATAATCACACAGACTCTGTCTGTCAGTCCATACTGTATTCCCATAAAACAGAAACCAAAATTACATTAAATCCAATTTTGATTTTGATTGCTGGCAAAGATAATGGATCATCTCCTCATTACAGAAAATTTTCATATGGAAAAATCTTTGTCATTAGCAAAAAAAAGTTGTTTGTGCTTAAATGTTTAGAATATGATATATATTATATTACAAGTTGTGCTAATAGTATGCATTTTGTACATATACCTGAAAAAACAAGCTTTTATTTTATTTTTATTTAATTAGGATCGTTACAAATGTTCAGAATGTGATAGGAAGTTTTTACAACGATGTGATTTGAAGCGCCATCTACTGATCCATACTAACCAAGAACCATACAGATGTCAAGAATGTGGGAAAGGTATAGGATTTAAATAAAGAGTTATCAGCTTGCATCATCAAGTTACTGAAGATGCATACATAAATTACAGTGAAACCTGTCTAAATGGAACACAATTGGGACTGAAGAATTTGTTCTGTTTACACAGGTGTTTGGATTGGACAGGTTATGTCTGCAAAGATTTTTTAAGGTTAGGACTAAATCTGATGTTTGGTTTACACAGGTTTTCGGTTTTCTCAGGGTTTGGTTTGGACAGGTTCACTGTACTTTGAATTCTAAATCTGCACTACAGGTTCTTTAGGCTAACATTTTAATTTTGAGATTTGATTGATTAGCTTAACACCATTTTTAACAATTTTTTGGAGACATTATGATGTTAGTTTTATTCATAGAGGAAATTGTTGCACTTTAACCTTTAGCAGGTAACTGACAACATTCATCATGTGTTATTTTTAAAATGTTTGAATGGGGTTGGTGTAGCAGATTTGCACATTTAACTCCACCATTGAATCTACCACTGCACCTCTATTTATGAGTATAGTTTTACCAACAACAAAAAACAACACTGTATTCACATACATGAACAGTATTGGTATTAATTCGTGTAAATACACCAAACTATTATTCCTTTGAAATGATCATTCATTTCATTAATTACATTTATTGCATTTATTCAAATAGTCTTGTATACTTGACTTGAGGATTATAATTTTTGTAGGTTATATACGGCGTAGTGATTTAGTAGTACATATGAGATTCCATAAAAAAGAGCGTGTGTTTGCCTGCCCATATTGTACAGATAAAAAGTTTTGTCAGTCAGGTTAGTAAGAAGTTGTTATGCATTAATGCCTATCAACTGGTATTTAAAGAAGTGATTATCAATCCACATGCAATTATTATCAATGCCATGGGCATTTCAGCAGATTTTGATTGATGACATTACTATGCAGATTGTGTTTCCATACAATGTTGTAATTAAAAATAGAAAAATCACACCATCAAAGAAATAGAGAAACGAAATCTTTCACTGTTAAAAACACTGATAATTATTTTTTCTGCAATCTTGATAGTTAAACCTAAAAATTTCTTGCTAAGGCTTCATGTTTAAAGGTTTATGTATATTGATTACAGAAAATACAATTATCAGTGGCTTACCATTTGATTATTATTCTATTTTACTCTCTTAGTCAATTTCAAAATCTGATAGACAAAATAAGGAATTGCTTTAAGGCCACATCAACACGGTGGCGATGTGATCAACACTCTCAAGTTTTTATCAACACTCTAAATGTTCACAACCCACTCTGAATGTTCAAAAATGAAACCTACTGTTGATGAACATGACTGTTGCAGAGAATAAAAAAAGAATGAAATGAAGCGAATGTTAGTATTATATTGCATTGAGCATCTGTAATACTGCCGCGCGTGGTAAGCTACAAAATGAAGATGAAATGTACCCAAGAACGCCACAGAACATGTTCTAGAAAACAGCATGTAAAATCGGTTCTTGATGCCGAGAGTGATTATTGTTTTGTTTATTTGTAAATGAAGCTTTGATGTAGCGTTACTCTTCGAAATGAATTATTTGAACATTCACAGTGGGTTGTGAACATTTAGATTGTTGATAAAAACTTAAGAGTGTTGATCGTATGGCCACCGTGACCAAATTAATTTTTAGGTCTCATCAACATCATCCCTCAAAGATGGAGCATGTGGTCGGATTCAGTTTTTATATTTTTTTCAACGTTGTAAATTACATTTTATCTACCATGTAATGACCAGGCTTCAGTTTCATAAAACATCTCAAATTGAGATTTTCCTAAAATACTTGAGTTTTTCATCAAATATTGAAAATGCTGTCATTTGATTGGTCAGTTTAGAGGAAAATCTCAAAATGAGATATTTTATTAAACTGAAGCCATAATCTGTTGCATGTGCAAGTGAAATTTGCAACTTAAGAAATTTTCATTATTTGGTACCAGAGTTGCATTTAATCAATATGCAGTCTAACTTGTGGTAAGAGGTCACATTTGGGAAGAAGCAAAGGTGACTTTTTAAGACAAGTTGCCACTTAAATAAAGTAAATTGATGAAACAACCTTAAACTAGAGGCTCCTAGGAGCCTGTATTGATCACCTGACAAAGACTTCTCATTGATCATTGCCAGGAAGGAATGTTGTATAAAATTTGGTAGAGGACAACTCGCTCAGAAGTTTCAGAGGAGACAATTTTTTAAACTATAACTTCAAAATTGCTAAAAAAAAAAGTGCCTAAATAGGGTCAATACTCTTAACAAGAGTAAAGGACTGATATGGAATTTCTTTGATCTTTGAAAATTTCCCCACAGATAGATTTCATCATGTTGAACACTTTTATCCTAAGTCAGAATTTGGCTAAAGTTAACGGTTAGAAAGTTTCAGATGAGAAGATTTTTTTTCAAAATGTTAACGATGACGACATTAATGGCAAAAAACGCCAAGTGACGGTTATATCTTACATGGCCTTCATCCAGGTGAGCTAAAAATTTGAAAGGAAAAAGGTGAACTTAAAAATCAAGTGGCTACTTAACGAAAGTCACCATAAGGACAAGTAACTTAATTACAAATCCTCATGTTATAGCTCCTATATCAAGCTTGGCTTTTACAACTCAAATATAACTGCACTTATTCCGTGAATATTGGCTAACATTTTATACAGGACAATATTCATTGCTAGTAATATTATTAATATCCACACAATTACCCTCTTTTTGAATAGCAAAGCTTTGAAAACCCATTAAAGCTCCATTATTTTTGTTATTAATGTCACGTTTTTTACTCTGAATTGAACTAATGCAATATAATTGGGTATAGCATGCCAAATCTTACATTACTCATGGAATATTAAGATCGAATCTATTTTTACAGGGGATCTCAACAGACATGTAAGAAATGTCCATCTCCATAGTTCTACGTTCAAATGTAGTCTGTGTGAGCGTCAGTTCAGCCGAGACTCGGCTCTGATACAGCATGAATATACTTGTCATGCAAATTCACTACTTCAACCTCCCAAGAAGTCTAAGTAAGTCTATATTTCATTTTTTAGTTTTATGAACATTATAAATTATTCAGTCCATGTAAAGTCAATTAGCAAATTCCAATAAACCTCATTCAGGCAGGTAGATTTAAATTTTTGTAACTTGTAAATTACAATTACAAAATACTTATGAACCAAATGTTGCAACACATAAGTATTTTTCCTGAGAAAAAAAAATAAAATTCTTTCGGTGTAATATTGAGAGAATTTGGGATTCTAATCAATTTTAAATTTCCTCAATAAATATTTAATTAAACCCATCAGAAATTTAATTTAATTGGATACATTTAGAATTAAGATTTTATGCTCAGCATTTTGGAAGATCTCTTTTTTAAAACCTCTATGAATCACTGAGGAATTATATCATTTATAAGATAAAATAACTATGTATCATTCTTGACATTAAATATCGTTATTCCTAACGTGATCTAACAGTAAGGCTTCAGTTTTACTTTTTATAGTTAGTAATGTTTCCTGACATATTTTTCAGAGATGTTCTTTATTTGTACTTACCAAATATATATATGGTTTGTGATTATATTAATTATTATAAGCAAATATGCATAATTATTTGGAATTTTTTTTTATGAGTACAGCCAAGAAAATCATCATGATCATATAAATTTAAAATCTGATGAGCTGCAAACCTCATAAATAAACAAAGGTTCATTTTTATGCCTCAAGGTGAATTTTGCAATATATCTTCTAAAACTTTCTGTTAACCATTTATTTAGTTCAAGTTAGTTTGAATTTGGTCAGGTTTATAGATTACCAATTTATATTATAAATGTCATTGACTTATACACATGTATATCCCATGCCCTACAGCGACAGGCAGATAGATTTGTGTATCAGTATTTATTTACATTTTCAAAACATCAGCATAGTCAGAGGATATTTGTAAACAGAGTTCAGATCTAGGTCATTAAATAGGTGCACCATGTTAATGTAAGTCATACAAGATAAGGTACTGGTATGCTAAAATTTGGTAGATACGGAAAACAGTCATTTTTTACTTCAATGTCCAATCTGATCATAAATAGTAATCGTTTTATGAATCATTAATTATATACTGAATTTAAAAAGAGGTATATCAGAAGATTGTGGCAGTTCTGGAATTTTTTTTTACCAAACCCAAATTGTGTAAATATATTTTTCGATTTGACTATTTAGGTCTGGAAGTAAAGCCAAGTCTGCAACCAAGAAGAAAGTAGATACGTCATGACAGGACTGTAGTATGTTGATCAGATATGATCCAATTTTGTTTATTATTTAAATGTTGTTGACATTTAATAGTTAGGTAAAGGTTATACAAATTTAAAGTTAATAATTTGGGATAGTTAATATTTTTGTAATTTTTCAAGTTTACTGATATATTTTGAAAATGCTTTGCCAATAAGCATTTTTCTTTTAAATGATCCTTTGAAGGTATTCTTTTTCAAATGTAAGCCAATTTTATACAGGGTATAATAATAACTGATAACACTCGAAAAGATGGCTACATTTACTTAAAGTAGATTAAAGTATTATTGTATTAAGCTAGCAAATTTTGACTGAAATTGACAATTTAATAAAAATACTATTCAATTTCTTAGTCCTCAGTACCATATTTTAAACATTTTCAGGTACTGATTTGATGTTGGGTATATAGAATACTTAGTACTAAAGATAGTGGCAGAATTAATACAATGCAAGCAGATTATTTTGAAGATTTTTTATTAAACAGATTTGCATAATAGCCACAAAATCCCTGGGGAACACTTTTCTTGCTTATCTGCTGGTTATTGTGGCCATATTTTAAAACTGTCTTATGTTAAATAATTTCAAAATGTCAAGCTTTAGCTGCATTCACAGTGGCACACTGGTTGTGAGTATCTGAATATCAGGCATGGCCCATGATTTTCAGGGTGGGCCTTGGATTTTTAAGAAAAAAAAATTCTGGCCCTGATTTTTGTCAAAAAACATTGTCACTCAGGCCAGCAGCTGGAGTGTAAAAAATATTCTGACCCACTGTCTGGCTACATAAATTTAACATGCTAGCCCCCCCCCCTCCCCCCAGAAAATCATCAAAAGGTCTGTGCCCAAGTGTGTTAAATCTTTCCTAATCATCATCATGTTTTAAGTATTTCTGTTGTGTAATTTTACATGGTGGTCATTTAATGATCTCAGTAATATATCTTCTTCTACAGTATTTATCTGTTATCACATATCCAGTGTTTATTTTTACTCAAAATTAATTCTTCTGCTTAAATGTATACTTCAAAGTATGATTGAGTAAATTTTTGTCCAATTGTTATTACTTTTGTTTTCTTTGATTTGTCCTTTGATTTCTTGTTGTGAGGTTTGAGATCCCATTAAACTTTTGTTACAAGTACATTTTTGATAGTATTTAGGTAATAGCAGTCCTATTTATGTATCCATGATTTTTATTTCATTTTGGGGAGATTTAGAGCTTTTCACAAGTAGTGGTATTCCACCCTTGTTGAAGCCTTGTGGAGACCTCTAGATATGTAAATTTGCTCCGATTTTCTAGTGATTAGATTAGTCTCTCTGACATTTACCCCATATCGTTACATTTTCATATTTGGAAGTTGTAGTATACAGAGTTATTACACAACTCCATTTATGGCAGATTTGTTTTTAAACTTCTCTTGATCAAAGTGAAAGTCTTACAGTCTTTTGATATATGGCCTAAAATTTCTTCTTTTATATCAGTTAGTAAAAAAACTTCTTTATTGGAATGCACTGTGAAAGGGGAATAGAACAAATAATTATACTTTTACAGTCAAATTCAGGACATTGTCATATGGTTTATTATCACCAATAAACATATAATAATTTGGAAAGTGACTATAAATATACTGCTTTCTTCAATTTTCCATAGTATGTTAAAATTTTGAAAATAGATATAAAAACGCTAGATTTTCTGTTGATTTTATTGTTGTGAATGAATACTGTTGTTGTTAAATAAGTCATGATGCTGCCTATAAATTCATTTACAAAATTATTTGATAATCAAAGTGCTGTAAAAAAATTGTGATAAATGAAACAATCTAATTTATGTTCAATTTGTATCTGATACGGGTAGATTACATTATTATTTTGAAAGACTACAAAGTCATTTAAACACACTGTTCAACTATAATTGATATCAAAACATGTTTTTTTGTCAGATTCTTTTTGACCTGTTTTCATTTTATAAGTATCTGGGACAGATTTTTCCAGTGTACTTCCATTTGAAGATTTTATTTCAGATTATTTTTCAGTTTACTTTAATTGAAGTACTTGTATCAGTTTTCTTCTTTCTTGTTGATGATTGTTGAAATTTTTTTAAATATGATATCTGATATTCTTGATTTTGGAGAAAAAAAGTTTTAGGCCAAAATATTTTTATCTATGCCTTGCTGGTCATTTAAATTTTTATTAGATAATTTAATGTTACATTTATGTAATAATGGGGACATTTCCAGATAATATGCCAAAATATTTCCCAAGTCAAAGTCATACCAAAACCAGAGGGGACAGAAATAATTTTTTCTGGCCTGGGAAATATTTTGGTCTATTTTCAGGAAAAGGCTCCATTATCATGATTATTATGCTAAATGTCCAAATGATTGACATATATTTAATTATTATGAATGTAGTTTGCCTTTTGTCTTAAAATTGCTGTGGTATAGGTTTTTGGTAGATGTATGCTGCAATGGGGACCTAAAGCATCATGAATCAGCAACAGGAATATTACCTAGGGTCTACTAGCACATATCACTACAGAAACTTACATGAAGTATAAAACTTCCTCATAATGTTGTGTAAAGTTTGTATGAAACAGGTTGAAAATCAGCCACATGGTATATCTTATGCTAGTTTCCAAGGCAATTTTTAATGTTTTGGACTTTTCAAAGGGAATAACTCACAGAAGAGTTTCCAATCAACCCTTGTTTGAATCTCTAAATAGATATGAAGCATCTGTATGTTTTATTATTCGGATTAGATTGACAACACATTAGGGCGTTCTGTAATATGCATGTATGATGGTAGATTTCCTCATTTTAGGCATTGTAATGGTCACAAAGAAAATGTTGTTAATTGCATTATAAAATTTACTTAAATATTTATATATATTAAGCTGTAAAGCATGAACAACAATATAGTAATTACATGGCTAATTGACTTTTATTGGATGAAATCAATGACAAAACTAAGAAAGTCTTTAGATCAAACTCCTTTGAACTGAATTGTGTAGTACTTTTCCAATATTTACAGTCCATGAAAAATTCTTATTTCTAATTAAATCAACAATATTTAGATCAGACCCTGTTGACATTGAACTTAAAGCCACTTCAATTTCCAGTCATTTGATTTAAATTCATTCAGAAATAAAAACACTTACCATATAGATAAATGCACCAAAGCTGCTATTTGTAGTTGCATTTTAGCATTGCTGGAGTATATAAAAATCATAAGTAATTCTTTCTTCACAGTTTAAATATGCTGTGGTATATGTGCATGTGAATATATGTATAAACAAATTTTTGATAATGTTTGAGATAGCTTGATATTTTTACAGTGATTGTAATTTTTACAGTCTATTGTGTTTATTTTATCATATTGATGAATTAGCTAGGATAAAAGTGTTGTGTAGGGGTCCTGTCCAAAAACTATCATCTCTAACCAATTGTTTCTTTTTTAGCTTTCATAGAACAGCTAAGCTACTTTATGTGTCTAGATTGAACAAAGCAGTGATTTTTTTTTTCAACTTTCATTCCAGGTGATTGATTTTTGCTTTTTATGGTATGGCGCTGTCGTCGGTGTCGTCCTCGGCGTCGGCGTCTGTAGACAGGTTGGTTTCCGCACGATAATTTTTGTTGTAGTGTACCAATCCTTTTAATATTTTGGGACATTGATAATTGGTACTAGATAAAGGTTGGTATTGATTTTGGGTGATCTAACCCCACCCGTTTTTTGGGGAGGG
>JAULBM010332593.1:0-12957 GCA_032357055.1 Geukensia granosissima
AGCTCATTTTGTTGAATATTTTGTATTTGTCTTGTTACTCCACCTTCAGTAAGAAAAGACAAAACAAAAAAAGTTTAAAGTTTAATATGGCCCCATTGTTTATTATTTTTGGCAGATTTTTCCTGCTATGACACAAACTGCTCAATGTAATTGACAGAAACACATTTAAATCTGCTACATGTATGTGTGCTTTGACTATCCAAATTGCAGATAACTGCAGCAACCACAGACGTAATTGATTTTCAGCTAGTTGCTGTAAATATTGCAACAACTGGGGACTTTTGAACACTAAAATAGTCACGGAAATAGTATTTAATAAATAACATGTTGCTAAATAAAAGACAACTATATCGTTGACAGCCTTAAGCCCAAAAATGAGATATTAATAAAACCGTACACCAATGCACTGTTTTGATAAATAGTATTAGAACGAGATATACGCGAACATTTTTGTTGTGTCGCGTTGTAGTTATATGTTTATATATATCGTATGTTTGACGTAATCATTCATTTTTTTGTTTTAATGGCGTCATGCAAATTATCAAAGTGGCTTTTTAAAAGTTACAGCAGTAAAACAATGTCTCGCATATATAAAAATTTTACATAACATTTAAAACTTTACGACAAGAGAGATTACTTTGATTTTCCGATTTAGAACATTCCAGGCGCACCTGTATACGGAGTGTATATCTCTCAATTGATACGCTACTCCAAGGCTTGTGCTTCCTATTAGAATTTAATGATAATAGAGGGATGCAGCTGACTAAAAAGCTACTGCGCCTAGGGTTTTTAAAGGAAAGATTAAAGTCATCACTCCGGAAGTTTTTCGGTCGTCATCATGATTTGGAAAAATGAATTCGAAGATACCAAAGGGACAGACAGAAATCGTTAAGTCGGAAGACAGACAAGACCATGGCCAACCGGTACGAAATATCCATTTCCCAGATGAAAATGGATAACTTCCGAATGTCATGAATACAAATCCGTTCCTATACTGGTTATGACTAACATCGATTATGACTATACACCAGCTTTGACTACTGAGTAACACGACGGGTGCCATTAGTGGAGCAAGAGCTGCTTACCCTTCCACAGCACCTGAACTCACCCTGGTTTTTGTAGGGTTCGTGTTACTCCAGCTTTAGTTTTCAGTGTAGTGTTGTGTGTTCTATGTTTGTCTTTCGTTTGATTTTGTTGCCCATGGTCTTGCCTGTCTTCCGACTTACGATTTCGGTCTGACCCTTTGGTATCTTCGAATTCCTTTTAAAAAAGAACCATCAGTATTTGTTTTAAGCATCAAAACATGAGGTTCACATTAACGAATTTGATCAAGGTGGCCATAAATAAAGTGTTTTACCTATTGCGGTTAATCCGCTTTTGTTTGTTTTGGTTCATTCAACAACTTGACAGGAAAAGATCCATTTTCACCTGTGAAACGGAT
Source organism: Geukensia granosissima (assembly GCA_032357055.1). Lineage (NCBI taxonomy): Eukaryota > Metazoa > Mollusca > Bivalvia > Mytilida > Mytilidae > Geukensia > Geukensia granosissima. The sequence continues at coordinate 1,442 of JAULBM010332593.1, forward strand.
ATTCTATATCGACCGAGAACACCTTTGTCTCCAGCGTAAAAAATTTCTGGAGTGACGGAAGAGCAACATAGCCTTGTCTGAGCACTGTCTGTGTCTTCGACGTAGCTCTGTCTCGCAAATGACTGTACTGGACAGAAGTTCTTAACAAAACGGTTACCCTGAAAGATATTGCTTCATACGCCGAAGCAGATGGAATGTTATTGTCAATTAACGGGAATTCGACTCTTGAAAGTTGAAGTCTATTGATAATTTGAAATAACGCAGCGCCTTCATAAATTTTGTTCTTAATTTTAACCATTAAAAGCATATAAACAAAACAACGATGCATTTATGTTACATTAAAGTATGTTTGTGTTTTGTTAGTCGTCATTTAGTAGGGCTTTACCTTAGGAACAATATTTTGCTACACAAATTTACAACGAGGTTACAAAAACCAGTAAATAAAACAAGCTGTTACATGGTACAACTAATAATGTTTTACCTTGATGTGGCGAAATTTCTCTTCAAATCGATGGAAAAAGTAATAATTATCTTGTTCTTCATCAAATAAAACGTCTGCATATAGGTTTTCTGCCTCATAACCAAACGCTACAAACTCTTTGTATATATTTAAAAGAAGAGCCGTTGGCGTTTTTAATGGCAATAAGCCTCTATATCCTGTTTTCCATTCTGGGTTCAAATGAATCTTTAATGGATCATTCATGAATTCATGTTTTGTTGAAAAAGCGTATCCTGAATATGTTGTTCCAATTTCAAGTGCAACGACGCACTGGTTATGCGCTTCTTGCATTTTTCTATCTAAAAATAAATAATTGTTGTTAACTAATGATTATAGGTTTAGATTATAATTAGTCTGTAGGTCCTTATGTGGAAGTATGACTTTGATTTAAACTTCTATTTAGAAGACTGTTCATGAATATTTGAAAAATATTTAATTAAAAAAATAATCTAATTAAACTTACTTTAAATACATGGAATACCAGTTATGACCTTAGACTTGGATGTAAAAATTGAACACTAAATTATTTCCTTATCTATAGTTAACTTACGTTTTTTTGATGGGGACGTGCTTTTAGTCCCCTTGTATGATGTTTACTTGTTCATCACAAGTCTGGTTTGCTCGTGTTTGGAAACATTACAAATTACGCTTAAAATTTTACAATGATCCATTGTGTCTCACTGTTCCGTTCAACAAAATTATCCACAAAGGGTACAGACTGGTAGAACGTTGTAGTCAGAACATTAAAACTTGTTTTGTTAGTACATGTATTAACAAACTTACCGCTTTCTAACACAGATATTAATAGATTTTGGCATTGCATCCATCTTGTCTTTCCTCACAAGTATTGACAACACAGTATTAATTTATACTGTTTGATGACATTTCGTGTGAGAACTGATTTCTTATCTTCAAGATTTCCCCAGGCCTTTTTTTTTAGTAAATGCGAGCTTTCATAAGAGAAGTATCTTCTCTTTGCGTGTTTACTTATTAGTTTATGATATTTCAAGTACTGTCGGATATGGTAAATTCATGTTATATTTTAATAGTAAATAGTTGTTTCTGCTCTCTTTTTATTCGATATTTTCTTATTTGACCACTCATTGGGGGATGTTTGGGATCCCACAAAGCTAGTTTAACCCCATCACATGTCTTATGTGCCATTGTGGTCACAGGTTTGTTTTTGTGTTTAATGTTTTGTTTCATGTTGGAGGAGTATTTTGTTTATGCATGCATGTTTTAAGGCGGTTAAGAGTAGTATTCCACTCTTGTTGAAAGCCTTTGTAAGTTCACTCTGTTTTTCCTTGTGGTAGGAGTGCAGTCTCTCTGACATTAACTCCATATTATTTTATTTTTGTAACCAAAGCAACATGATTTTTATATTTGCATGAATACTTCATCGTTATTATATCAACCATTTCATTAAAAATAAGCACTTTATTGCCAGTTTGTTTTGTCTATGATTCAAAGAGCTCTTATTCTTTAAATATATATATTTTGTGTATTTTTGTGCTTATGACTTTGTTTTCCAACAATTTAATTTAAACATAGGTAAATACCTCGTCTTTTTGTTTCATTATTAGATTTTCTTTTTCTTTAAATTCAGTCTGATTCTAATTACAATTACTCAGGTTATAACATTTAAAAAGGTACACAAATATTGATGGCAAAAACATAACAAAATATCAATTTCTAAAAAAATCTCATAAGAGAAAAGGATGACAAAGTACCAGAGACGAAAAACGCATTTTTATGACTAATTTATAAATGAAAATAATAATAACGCTCCGAAAAAGATATGAAAGTATGGTTTTTTTGTCCAAAATAAAGTGAAGGATATATAGATATCAAATAACTTCATAATAGTACTCTGGGGCTTTACAACAATAAACCTTAATTCGTCTTTTTACTAGGGAAAATGATTTAAAGTTTATGTAAAATAGTTTAAAGATTGAACAGTTGATGGAAAAAAAATCATATAAAGATATTACAATCTTATCGTTACATAACTGTTTTGATTTCTTTGTGTTTCAAGACAAAAAGATCTCAAAGTGAAACTTAAAATCGTCTTTTGTTTTGTTGATTTTTCGCCCTTTTTTGATTTGGTCAATATGTACCCTAAATGTCCTTTGTCAATTCGGATCACTGATTTAATAAAGGCCTTTGGTTCATATTTAATAAATAATGAATGTTTTCCAGGAAATTAAACGTCTAAACCATTTTTGTTTGTCCAAAAAAAAACCAAATATTATCAAAACCAAGGTCACGGTTAACTTTTGGCGTATATAAGCAAGTTTCTGCCATACCGAATCTTCATAAAGACTTTGGACTGACGTCAATTTTTGTACCAACCGTGACAATTCTCATAGCTTCAACTTGAAACATTTTAGTTTTGTTAAAAAGTCTGTTTTTTAATTAATACTTTGTTTAAATTGCATAGGTATAGCACGCGTTTTTCGATGCTAATTTGGGCACCTTGGGGACAAGGTCACACAGGGATTCAGTTTAAGCCATATAGAATCTGCAAATTTAGATCAACTTGACCTAATCGGAATCAGATTATCATTTTTTATCTTTAACCGTGTTTGGATTTTAAAATGTGGCAGTTTCAACTTCGGCAAATTCGGTCAGTTTTCTTTTTGAAAAACAACTTTCAACTCCATATCTTTGTCATGTTTTCTGCGAATGCATATTCTCCTTTTTTTTTTATAAATGTTTAATATAAAAACTAGCGCTTACCAGGCCCGTGACTATGTTTATGTTTTAAAATTGTGATGCCAAACATTTAGAGAGGATGATATATATTTTTTTCTGTAACACAAAATTTATAAATCAATATATAGAAACCGGTAAATTAGGTGCTTAACAATAAATAATAATCCAGGTGCGGAGAAGCTACGATCTAGAATGTAAGTTAAATTTTTACTAACATTATTATATATATATCTCTTCAATTATTTTCAAGATGTTAGTTTTTGTTTTTATTTTTTATGTCCTGCTTAGCCCTGCGTACTCAGTTTTTATTGAAAAATAATTCCCATGCATATGTCATATATCAATTTACTGACTTAAAGCATGGTTTAGTTTTCTTTTATCATTTACTATTAAACAAAGAGCGAATCGTACATGCGGTTAATTTATGTTAACCGGGAATGTGATTGTTGTTTAGAAAACAAACAGAATTTTTTTCTGCGCTAGCGAAGCATGGAAATGTATGTGATATGAAAATGAAAAGATATGGAGCAAAATGTCAAAATGTTATAAATTCAGTAGGATTAAAACTGGCACATCGCCTGCACGGAGTCCCGCCACCTTAGCCACTCAGCCCCGTAAAGTAGTTTTCGGTGACCCGTTGATGCCTTTTCAAGTCAGCTTATCTAAAGATAGAGCACAGTATGTATTCATTGTTGTGTGATGATATTTTTGCGGGAAAAGTTACCCAAGCTTTTCTTGTTTATTATAAAGGATATCGTTTATATACATATAAAAGCTCGGATTCCAAGTTAATATGAATTTTTACCTACATCCGGATCTGTGGCATAAAATAGAATTAATAAATGATAAACTTCACTAAAAAACTTTCTATACACTTAACCTTTGCTCTAGTAAATTTTGTTTGTTGTTCAGTAAATATATAAATGTATTTCAATCTATTCAAGATATGAACAAAATGTGGGTAATTAAGAATCAAACATTTCCAGTAATTGTTGCATATTTTGACGTGAACATTGAGATGTACTAAGCAAATACGGATAAAAAGTGTTTATTTTCCATATTTTACCTCAATTTTAAACGAAAACAACTTGCTAAAATTTAAGAAATAGTAAAATAATTAAACATACCCTGTAAGTTGTTGGGTGTTGATTACATTTTAACTAAATTTTAAATTCATGCTCCACACTAATTTGAGGTACTAAATATAACTTTAAAATAAATAACAAGGAAACATTTCTTTCAAAAGGCATTATTGCTAAATACTATACAAAAGGAGTGTTTAATTAATTGTTTTCTGTGGGGTGATTATTTACAACTTTATTCAATTTTCAATATACATGTATGACTTATGCAAAGGAAGTTGGCCCACTCGGTCAATTACAAGACAAAACATAGTTTGATCGTGGAGGTATTTATAATGTCTTCATGGTTTGACAGTATCCAGAATATTAAACGGAGTGATATGGTATGAATTTTGGTATATGGTATGAATTTTCACACAGTCACGTAGCTGTCATCGAAGCAGCAACACGTGCTGCCATTCAGGAACTTCGTAGTAAAACGTGTAGTGATGGAGAAATAACCAACTCCTTACATCGAAGGGGAATTTTCATTAATCATTAACAATGGACCATACATTATACTAAGCTTTAAATTAAAAGGCACACTAAAATTCAAAATAAAATTATTAAAGAAATACTAGAACAATCGACCCAATCCATTAGAAAAAAAGAAAAAAAAAACTGTAAAAGTGAACACAACACCAACTGGACCACATGTTTCAAACTGTGACAGGCATGTAAAGTATGCAATATGGTTTAACCGATTAGTGAATAGGCACCATTCATCTACCATTTTTTTATTTTGGTTTTCAGAAGGGATGTCTTTAGTGGGAGATTTTTAACACATTACCTTTTCAGTTATATCACACATTAATGTCATCGCACCATCATATATTCCATTTCTTAGAACATCCTCCGTTCATGTAATAGGTATATGATGTTAATCATTCAAAATATCTAGACTGAGTAGCTAGATATGGCTTCTATCCATATCTTTTTTTGTTCTATAATAAAAGCAAGCCGTAAAAACAAATTGTATGGGTTTTTTATTTTAGAAGTTGATTTATAGTATGAAAACAATTACCAAATATAAACGGACGCACCAACATTTTCTGACAGCCAGTACAAATCCAAACACAACTGATAAAAAACAACGTTTTTTAAACCTGCATGACATCTTCTGGGGTGCGTTTATTTTACCAGAATCTGCAACATGTTTCAGAATCACGATTCGGCGAATCAAAATCATGTTTCAGCTATTGAAAAATCGTAATGTGCCAACAAACTAATTTTGGTAATGATTTCATCTTGAATCATTGGTCTCTTATGTTTCATATGATTCGATCTCGTGTTTCTGTTTCACTTAGAAGAAACGTTTATACTTAAAAAATGATCTGGAATCTTGTTTCAGATTCACGTGAAAAAACGCATCCCAGTGATTGTCTGTAAAGTCGCATTCTTATGTTATTCTAATGTAATACTTTTGTAACACCTTATTTGATTGACATTCTACGTAAAATTTAGACTGGTTTGTTGACTATTTATATCTTTTAATATTAAATATTCGATATATCTAGACAGGTGTGGTCAAACGCCATGCACATTTTAGTTTGAAATCGGGCCAAAACCTTGATTTCCTAAGTATACACATCTGGGTAATACATTTGAAGCACCAAGTCCAAAGTGGAATATACATAGTTAGCAAAGACATGTCAATACCTAAATGACAAGAAGGAAATGGGAAAAATGATAGAAGCGTTCACTCCAAAAATTTGTTTAAAAACCATTTTTTTCTTAAAGGTAAAGCACCTAACTTACCATTAACGTAATCCGTCGTATTGTCTTTTATGACCTTACCGGAATAAAGGATATTTTCGTACAATCTGTTTTTTCTGGTTTTTTTTTTTAATTTCCGTGTAATTTGGTAAAATTGTTCATTCTTCTTACTTTCGAATTCTTTCCCAAAAGCAGGATTATTAAGGTCTACCCGGGAACTTTTTCGGAACGCCTTATTGTATTTCGTCTGATTATATTTTTTCGCCAACTTTATAACTCTTTTGTCCAAAACCATATTCAACATATCATGATGAGCTTTTAGCAAAATAACCTGGCAGAATATATACTTCGTCGGAGATTTTTTCCGTTACAGAATTCTCTCCCCTAATACAGAAAACCTTGCTATCGCGTAATCTCAGAAACCGTTATAGATAGCTGGTAAATTGTTATGTTGAAAATGTTCAGTGTCACGAGATACAACTTCGTTACATTTAGACCAAAAGGATGCGATCATCTTTTTCTTGAGTTATCTCGCCAAAACTACACGACCATACGATATGCAGACATATAACAACCCGCCCCAAAATTCCTAAAATTTTTAATGGTCGTTTGTTTTTGTATTTCAATTGAATTAATTCATAGAGTTTGCAGAAAAAACTGCGTATTCTTCAACCACTAGTAACCATTAAAAATCACACGTATCCACACTGCACACAAGTCTGGCATCCCTCGATCCGGCTACACCTGAATCTTCATGCACGCATTACTTTCATGCCGTGATACACACATCAAATGGCATATCCTTCTAGTTAAACATGTCATACAAATAGCTGAATGCAACCTTGATAAGATCATCGGAGATCTTAAACTCTAACATAATGAAAATCATTTTAATAACACATTTTCATAAGCACAATATTTAAAAGAAAAACAGCTATCGTATCAACAATCACACGCTACTATAACTCGTTAAAAATATAATTGCATCATAGGAAAAATGTCAGAAAAATAAATTCCACCAAAGGTTTTTTATGATCAATATCGCACCGCTAAATGACAAACCAAAAGAAAACAGCAGGATTCAAAGTAAACTTTCCAAATATTCTTATGAAACTTTTAAAAGATGTCAAGTTAAACGTGTTTGGTAATGTAATCATCGCCAATAAAATAATGTCATCTTAAAAGGTTTGACGGAAAAGTCAAATAGATATAAACAAGTTAAAAAACGAATCAATCATCCTGTTATCTGCAAGACATACGAGTTATTCAGGTCACAAAACCGTGTTGAATGAAAATTCTCTATATAAATCAGAAATAATCGTTCAAGGGCTTTTTTCAATAAAAGTGCGATTTTTAGACTGAACAAAATCAACAAAATCATCTTGTATAAATACAATTCTAAGAGTTTGTTTGAATTTCTACAATATAGAACCGTTTGTATACAAATAGTGCAATCTTGAATACCATTCACAATGACATTTGTCCCTACGAAACTGATGCTCAACGCTCATCCTCGTCTTCTTTGATATTCTGTTTTTATTATTTCTGATACTGGAAAAATTTCTGTTTTTTTCTGAATTGAAGAACCAATCTTTATAGATAAAAATTAAACGGGACTTCAGAAGCGAAGTGGAAATTTTGATGCGTTTTGTTGTTGACAAAACCCGTTTCGTGGCGGACAAAAAGATTCGTAGTTGACATCAATCCTATTCTATGTTATTATTAATATATTGTTAATTACATGAAAATATTCAGTGTTATATGTATTGCACAATTATAATTGAAAAAAGAATAAAAAACCAATGTATGGTAGTGGTAGTGTCCATTACGAAACATTTGTGTCCCAAATTTGTTGGCCATTTCGTAGTGGACATATTCGCATGTTTTACTTTATACTCCGGAGATCCATAGACTGCAATACGTATAAAAAGATTTTTCATCACAGCTCATTAGCTGTTCACTAATATTTTTTCATAATCCGAAGGAGATCTGACCCGTTTCGTAGTGGAAATAGGAAAAATACAGTCTCACTCTGTTCCATTTAATGTGCTCATATAATTTTGCGTTCATTGCAACTGTCGGTTTTAAGGCGTCACTTTCATTGTAAAACCCTACTGTGTATATCCAGTCCATTTCTTGCATACATAACTTTTTTTAAATTGTTTTTTCGCTAAATTTAATGACTTAGTTTCGTAGTGGACATTTTATCATGTTCATAATTTCTAAAATTAAAATTCCTTTATCAAAAATTGCTTTCAAAATATGGTGGCTCCACACATACTTATGAATGATAATAGAACTTATATTTAGCAAAAAAACATTTATTTCCAAATATTAAAATATGGTGGCTCTACACATACTTATGAATGATTATAGAACTTATATTAAGCAAAAAACCCATTTATTTCCAATTTTATATGATATTTTAGAGTATGAGTGTTTAATTGGAGATCTAGGGACAAGCCATTTTGGCAATATTGTACTATTCAGGATTCAATATCTTATCAATCCCTCAAAATTCAGTTCGTTTTTTTGCTACAAAATGTTAAATCTAGATAGATGTACTGATAACACAAAAAATTACATGTAAAGATAAAAAAAGTGGCTGGGACAAAAATTCACACTTTTACATAAAAAAAGCCCTCAAATGTTATAAAATTCACAAATATTTTAAGTTGGTGTCGGCGACAAAGTAATCACGAGACTGGGTTGTTTACAAACAGGCAAACATACATTTTATACAAAGAACCTCACGTGCACACAGACAGGATACATAATGGTACAAAACAATCACAAGACATGGTCCGGTTCGTCCGCAAATTAATTCCAAAACTTTTTAAATATCCTTTTCAAAGTAATTTCTATTATCACTGAAAACGAGTGTCCAAAATTTTTACGAATGTCGCAAAAAAAGTAGTTGCTGTTCACCTATTTGGAAGCCATACTGGAAGTCCAAAGTTTGAAACAAGAAATTTCAATCATCTGTAACTGAAAAGTCCTTATTTAAACTAAATTTTCAAAACGGATTTTCTTTAAGGTTCTCCACCACGTTACGGACTCGAATAGATGACTGTCATCGTCCGATTAATTAGATTTTGGGCGGACACACAAAAACACACCAACATCCACTTTACATTTATTCCTGACAAAGATGACGTCACAAACACAGTTACAATATCAATAAAAAGGGACACAATTCGCATCCAATTTCAAACAAAAACTACACACTATGACAGTTGCGGTCCAAAATTAAGGTTTCTTTGCTAATATCTCTAAAACGGTAAGAGATAGAAAGAAACTTAAATCAATGCATATTTGTTTAACTTCTTATGTTCTATAATATGGCATCAAGGCCAAAGTTCAATGTCCTTTGCAACATTATGAAAATCCTTAGCAACCTTTATTGATTTATTCTTTTTAATAATATCTTAAGAACTGTAATAGATAGCTGATAACATGCAATAGAGAAAATGTTCACCTTATCAAGACCTACATTTGCTTCATGTGGTCTAAAATTATAGGATAAACCGTTACAGTCCTAGAGTCTGGAAACCTTTTGCGGTCCGAAATCAAGATTTTTTGGCAAATATCTCTAAAAACGGTTAGAGATAGAAGGAAACTTCAAATTGCAAATGTGTTCAGCTTAATATGTTATACTATGTGGGATCAAGGTCAAAGTTTAAAGTCCTTGGCAACATCATGAAAGTCCCTATCAACCATATATTTTTGATAATATGTCCAAACTGTCAAATATAGCTGATAACATGTAACTGTGAAATGTAAGGTTTTACAAAAAAACAACTTATTTTATTTTGGACGAAATGATCCAAACACACTTTTTTCATTTTTCGTGTTAAATCACGATTACGCACAAAATACCTCGAGTAGACCTAAATTTGTTCTTCGAACAAATGACATTTATTTGTTTATTATACTTGTTAAGATGAAAGAATAAAACATAAACTTTAAATAATAAGTAGTAAATGAATTAACTTACCAGTATTAAATGTTTTTCAATTAGTTTTCAATGACTAATACACGTTTTCGGAAAGTCACAGTCAAATACCTAAACCGATTATGTCACGTATAGATAAATGTCAATTTAAGGAACATTTAAAAATACATGTTTATTTAAACCAGCGGGATTATAGTAAAGGCGGTCGAAAAGTCGGTAAAGTCAACTAAGGGTTAAGAAGTCGATAAGAACCAGGCATATACAAGGAAAACTGAAAACGTCAGACAATGGACAACATTGACCACACTAAACATTGTTATGTTACAGATCGAAGCTGTTCCTTTCAAAAATAATCATAGAATATTGCACATTATTATGCTTTCTGTAAGTTTCTTCTTTAATAGTGATGAATGCGTTATAACGACATATAAAAACAAAAAGAAAATAATTTAGTATTGTTCTTATTGGTAAATTTGATGTTGCGCAATTAATTAAGTCTTATTTCTAGGTAAATTAAAAAACATCATTACGTACGCACATTTAAACAATTTAGTTTATATATTGCTTTAAGAGCGCTCCATTCCTTAATTTTTCATACGTATATGTTTCTGATTGGGTATATGACTTAAAGCAGGAAGATTGATAAATTTAATCCAAAGGAAAGATTTGAAATATAAAGGAAACATTAATCATCAAGTTTTGTTTGGACTCATATTGATTACATAAAGCTAACACATACATTAATTTCCTTTATATTTAATATCTTTCCTTTGGATTAAAAATCCGTGGATTTTTTGAAAAGCAACTAAGAGTGTTACTCCATATAGGACAGTGTCCTGTCGCAAATGTTAAGAGGAATCGAAAAAAAGAAACGTCAGACAAATGATTGCCATTCAGTGGAACAATTTATAGATTAAGTCTCTGAAGATGCGATAAGTTCCTCGGAAAATAAAGAGCACCAACCAGACCCTATTGCGCAAAACATATCACCGATTCAACATGAACTGTTCAGATCAAATCGACAAATTCAAAAGCCAATAACGTGTACAAGTATAACAAGAAGTTTGTTTCTGCATCTGACAAAATATCTCATCAGTCTGAATCAAAACATTTACTAAAAGCCAAACGAATTATGGCAAAAATCAGTCACGAGGGTAAACATTTTACTTTGCGCATTAAACGGAAGAAGCGGCTCAAAATGCATTGTGGATACAGGAAACAAATGAGTGATTTTGAGATTTATCTTAAATCATATCGTTTTGATACTGAACTTGTAACCAACGCCTTGCTAACTGTTTTTTTAGATTTTTTTTATAACAATCAACTGGGAACCGGAGCGGTCTCCAGGGCCCGACCTACAGAGCTGACCCAGCGCGAACCCCAGGTGGCGGATATGGGAGGCCCTCTCGTTGGGGGTCGAAAAAGTGTAGGTTTATGCTGCTATAAAAGGCTAAATTTTATGTCCCTACCCATCACTCCCTTTTTCCACTAGCAGTCAAAAACCGTTGCC
>JAULBM010332604.1:0-12957 GCA_032357055.1 Geukensia granosissima
TAAAGTGGCACGTCTTCCTGCGGACTGTTGCTTTCGTGAGCTAGCACGTTAAAAATCCGGCTCAGCGTGTCGGTCTATTACAAAGCAGGGTTCATTCATCATTAATATGCTCTCGTTCGGAATATGCATGAAATATTTGCCACTGGACGTTAAGCACCATTCAATCAATCAATCATGGAATCACAAAGCATGTATTACAATACACAGAATAAAAAAATTAAAATGTTGATCAATAGTTAAGATGTCAATTTGTGATCTTACAAGTGTAAGTGAGCAGATATATTATATAATTCGGCTAGCCATAAATGAAAGGATGGAACATCCCATGTGCCCCAACAAGTACAATTCTGCCCTGAAATTTAAACTTGTAATACTCTTGTCTTGCTGAAATTAATGCATTGGATTTTTTAAAAAGAAGTTTATTCTTATCTTATAATTAAAAGTGTTATAAAATATCATTCAACACTTGAATATGTAAAAACATCTTTAAACTTTGCATTTCCCAAGCTGCTGCCTCATATGGGAATTTCCGTTCTTATTAGTTTCTTGCTTGAACACTGGGACATCACAAACTTCAATTGGAAACTTGTCAACGCATAAAAAAATCTTAACAGGTGTTACGAAATTCAATATTTAAAGACTAAACTAGAAATTTGAAGTAATTATTAATAATTATAAACAGGGGATATTATGAATTATGTTTTACCTTAACAGAGAATAACAAGAAAGGACACCAGGAGCAGAATTTGAAAATAACAACATCAATCGTACAAAGCTGAAAAAAACACTTATCAGGATAAAGTGGACTGGTCTGTTACATACCCTTAAAAGTGTTATTACTTGACAAGTTGTATGCTGTCCCTGTCCCCCTATTTTAACAACAACAAAGTGTTAATTACAAATGCAATACTTGCTTGATAGTTATTTTCAGTCTGGAAATCTATACACAGCTCAGACAAAAGTCAAAACCACGCATAAACAAACAAATGCCATACTCATATTTGAGTGTATTTAGATTATAACATCAGCAGCAGTTTTAGGAAACCGTTTGAAACAGTTCAGTTGACTAGAACCTGAAGAAAATTGTGTAAGTAATATTTATGTGATAATGGATTGGTACTTTCATTATACATTTTGACATTCAGTGGGACCGGTCAAAGCTACGAGCTTATCACCAATATCAAATAGTCACACAAAGAAAAGACAACCAACTCATTCACAGAAATTCCAGAGAAAACACATACAAAGATGAACATGATAAATAAGATATGGACAGACAGGGCTACAACAGATAGCTCAATTTGATACAGAGACATCCTAGTATTTACACCTAGAATTCCACTTGTTTTCCCATCATCTAGCGCTTTGAAATACATAGTAAAGGGATAGTAACTAAACGAAAAAATACATGTATCAATTTATGCAAAATTGTCATATTGCCAGCTTTTTAATGAAAAGACAATCATTTTCTATTTTATGTAAATTAAAATGTTTCAGGTTGTTCAGAGACTTTTCGATGTACGCCGCTTCACGAAAACAGCCATACACAAATTACATTACCATTGTTGAATTTTGAAAATTTTGGTATGCTATATATTTATTTCACGGAGTAACCTCTCATCAGTAGAATCAGAACCGACAAATAGGAAGTCAAAGATCCAAACATAGCAAAAGAAGCATTCAGATACCCAAAAATCAAAATGGAAAGCCAAATCCGACGGAAGGGATATCTACAAAGTGCATTTTGTTCGAAGCCTTTCCGTTTTTTCAGTGCTTCAGAATTTTACCAGATGCAGCAAATTGCTGGGAAACATTATTTTCATGGCAGACAAGTCTGACAACTGGGATAGTAAATACCCTCGGGACTAATGTTCAACCGGCGAAGACATCGAACAAATACAAAATTACCAATATTGAATAAATTTGGAAAATTTTGGTACGCTAAATGAACAATTCAAGGAGTATTCTTGGATCAGTAACATAAGAACCGTAACGAGGGAAGTCTAAGATCAAAACATAGCAAAAGATGTATTCAAATCCAAACGAATCAAAATATTATGGCTTATTTGTGGTAAATAAAAGCCATAAAAGGGCATAAAGTGCCTCTATGGTATATAATTGATTTTTTTCTGTTTAATACTGTAGTTTCCACACAATAATTGACATTACAAATAAATACAAAAAGATAAGGTATGTTGTCCGAGACAAGCATCAAAACGTTTTACAAACATATAAAGGTTATCCCCGTGAATTTCAGGTTCTTCATTTACTAGATATTCGCCAGCTTCCTTTCTTTAGGTAAACCCACCAAAAGCAGACAATTTTCACATAAGCAAGAATTTTATCAATGCGCGATATTCATACGTCGAATGTTGACCTGTTACACACGTCATCCGGTGGGCGTATTTTATGTATGTATTAAGTTAAACGGATCTTCTCGGAGCTTATGTAAAAATAACGTACATAAAATATTAGAGTTTCGAATAGAATTGTATTGTTCCGCCCTATATCCCTCTGATATACACTGGAGGGGAATCTAACGTACATTGGTTTGGGAAGGGCTGTTTTGGTTTTTGTTCTACAAGATAGCGAAAAAAAACATGTAAAAAGTTGAACAGTAGTTATATTCTATGTATGGTGAGCTTGTCAGTAAAGTATACAGTTTTTTTTTTCATTGAGTTTGGGAAACCTACTAATTCATGCTGACATTGTAAGTCTTTGGCAATCAGGTCGTCTATTGATAAAAAAACCGGCACATCTAGAAGAACTTTTTCATCAGCCGAAAATCTGACAATCGTTCTTGAGCATTTTACCGAGACATGTTTTGTAATTTCTTGCTCTAAATGTTCCCTGTTTGATTTTTATTCTTCATATACCATCATTGACCATTGTGTTGAGGGTATAAATCGTATTATTCGAAATTTCTTTAATAATGCCTCATTTTAATTTGAAAGATAGGTCGTGTGGTCATCTACGTTTGAGTTTTTTATATTAAATTTAGAAACAAGGGAACGACTTCTTTCTTATGAGGGAGTGTGACAATCTTTGTGCTCAGAATAATTTTCCAGAACTTACGTTTTTCCTAGAGGAAAGCATTTTTTTTTCTTTTCTGAAAACAAGCTGATTAATTGTATTTATCTACTCATATTCAGAATACTTCTATTCTAGTTGGTGACAACAAAAACAATTTTTCTCGACATTATAAAATCCAAATATATTTTTCTGTGATCTAGACATGTTAAATATTGTATTTACCTCCCCCGAAACGAAAATGCTTGTTTCATTAGCAAACTCTCGTTATGTGTTCTGATTTAATGTTTATATAAGGACTAGATTTTTATGATAACATCTGGATTTAATAACTTGTTCAGATTTTTTTATAAGTACCAATAATTTTTATTCTTAAGATAAAATATTTTAGTACATGTATACTTATATGTAAGTAGATATTTATGCATATATATCAAAAACATTGTATGCGTAGATGACTTGTATACGTCCTTTAACATTGAAAATTATTGGTGAGAACTGTGAATTTCTTCAATATTGATACATAAATATTGATTACTGACATATGGTTAATTTTCGTCTTTTAATAAATTAAAATCACAGATGTTGACATCAATGTGCAGGAATTTGCTCCTCTTGAATATACATTGTTCTGGCTTTACAGAAGAATGACATTAGTTAACAACAAGCGCATAGGTATTAAATAGCTGCTTTTGAAATAGTTTCTAGTTGCTCCAAGGTGAAAAATATCAATATTAATTGTGAAGGAACCATCATCGATTGCGAGGTTAACCACTTTGTGATATGAAACATTTTCCCAGGTTGCAAACCGTTTCCTTGTGTGAAGGTTGTACAATATAGTTTGCGTCATTTTCGAGCAGGACGGACACAGAGATAATGACAAAATGGATACCATAACGCAACTGTCCCCTGCAGTTATTTCTATCGCAATAAAAGGTTAATTCTGACACGATGAGTTTTTCTAAGCTTTGTTAAGGAAACTCGCCCAAAGCACACGATTTCACACGTCACCAGATTGGCATATGATGTATGTATTACATTAAACCGATCTTTAAGAGCTTCTGTATGAAATACGTCAATAAAATATTCAAGTTCCGAATAGATTTTCCCAAGTGCAATTGCTTTGATGCGCCCCTAAATACCTCTGATATACCCTGACAGGAACATCCAACGTCCATTGGTTTGGGAGGGATAGTTTTCGTTTGAGTTCTGCAAGATGGCAAAAAAAACCATGTAAAACGTCGAACAGAAGTTATATTCTTTGTTATGTTCAGCTTGTCAGTAAATTATACAGGTTTTTTTCCATTGCGTTTTGGAAACCTACTAATTCATGCTGGCATTGTAAGGCTTTGGCAATCAGGTCGCTCTTCATGAAAATATTGAAAGAAAACCGGCACATCAAGGAGAATTATTTAACCTTAGCCGAAAGTCTGACGATCATTTTACAAAATCCGAATATTTTTTTCTGTGATCTAGGCAAGTTTAATATTTTATTTATCTCCCCCTAAAAAGAAAATGCTTGTTTCATTAGCAAACTCTCATTATGTGTTCTTATTTAATATTAATATAAGGACTCTATCAACTAGATGTTTATGATAACATCTGGATTTAATTACTCGTTAACCCTGGTCAGGATTTTTTTGTTCATAAGTACCAAATATTCTTAAGAACAAAATATTTTAGTACACGTATACTTATTTGTTACTAGATCTTTATGCATATATATTAAAAACATTGTATGTGTAGATGACTTGTATATGTCCCTTGACTTTGAAAAGTATTTGTATGTACTGTGAATTTCTTCAGTATAGATACTTACAGATTGATTACTGACATATGTAAATGTGCGTCTTTAATAACTTAAAATCAAAGTTGTTGATATAAATGTGCATGAATTTGCTCAACTTAAGTAGATACTTCATCTAAGCCCCTCTTAAGAATGGGTGTGGTTATAAAACAAGCACATCGGGATTAAATGGCTGCTATGAAATAGTTTCCAGTTGCCTCCAGGTAAACAAAATCAGTATTTATTGTGAAGGTTCTTGCATCGATTTCGAGGTTACCTTCTTTTTGATATAAAACCTTTTCCCAAGTTACAAACCATTTTCTTGTGGGAAGTGCAATAAAGTTTGCGTTATTTTTGAGCAGAAAGGATTCAGGGATAATGACAAAATTGGTACAATAACACAACTGCCCCCTGTAGTTATTTCTTAGGCAATTAAAGAAGAATTCTAACAAAAGTTTAACAAGTAATTAAATCAAGATGTTATCATATATATCTATTTGATAGAGTTCTTAATTCAACATTAAATCAGAACACATAACGAGAGTTTGCTAATGAACCAAGCATTTTCTTTTCGGGGGGTGGAGTAAATAAAATATTTATTTTGCCTAGATCACAGAAAGAAATGTTTGGATTTTGTAATATAGGGAAAATTGTGTTTCTTGTCACCTGCTAGAATAAAAGTATTCTAAATATGAGAAGAGTAACACTATTAATCAGCTTCTTTTTTTGCAAAAGAAAGTACACTTTTCTTTAGGAAAAACGGAACTTTTATAATCACCCCTGTATTAAAACATATTCGCATTTTAGTAAATGTTCGATCTATATCTGCCAAGAGGTCTCCATCAAAACTCTCATCTGGTTCTTCAATCATAAAAGGGACCGCCTCGGTGGTGTAATGGTTAGCGTACTTGCCTCGAGTGCGGAAGGTCTTGGGATCGATCCCCGGCCGGGACAAACCAAAGACATTAAAATTTGTATTTGCTGCTTCTCCGCTAAGCACGCAGCATTTAGGAGTAAGTGCAAAGACTGCAAAGACTGGTCGGCCCAGAGTCAGAATAATGTGTCTGGGTAAAGTGGTAAGTCTTTCTTCAGACTGTAGCTTTCGTGAGCTAGCACGTTAAAATTCCGACTCAGCGTGTCGGTCTAGTACAATGCAGGGTTCATACATCATCATCATTCATTCATATGTTCTCGTCCTGAATATGCATGAAATATTTGTCACTGGACGTTAAGCAACATTCAATCAATCAATCATAAAAGGGTATACCTTTACTTATTGACATAATTGGTCTTTAGTGTTGTTTTGAATTTACAGATTTGTTGAACTCGAAACCGGTCTGTTATATCTCATTCCTCAGTTTCTGAATTTCAATTCAGACTACAGACATGAATTTGAACGAATTTGGCTTTCCATGAAATTTTTAAATGAATTATCGTTTGACGTTACTGGTGAACTGTCAATATCTGAAACAAAATGTTTTTATCAGACTTCGCACTATATTTCGTATGCTTAAAGTATCTGCTACAACATTAGATTTCTCATCTTAGTAAATGACAACAAAATCATATTCCTATTATAAAATTGACCACCGATGTAGTACCAGGTCTGTATTTTTGTCAACTTCTGTCACTATCTGTCTGCATCAGAAAAATCAAAGTTTAGGTTGTTTTGTTATCTCTATCAGATACCGGATTAGACAAAGGTTCGCGTATGTTTCATCTGGTTCCTGTCGTGTGGAAGGACTTCTTAACAGTTACGCTTACAACAGGAGCCAAAGTTCTCGTTTATTCAATTTCATTTCCATAAACAAAAAAAAAATAAAATAAAATAAAAAAAATAAAAAACACCAAACCCCGTTTAACAGTAACTATATCATTTTGCTGCTGTTTAATGTTTGATTGTCAATGTGGGTAAAGGTTCTAACATGACTATATCGCCATGCTTATGTTTTGAAATAGAAAAAGACATAGTTTTGATTTTTTTTTCAATTGTCACAGACTCTATTGTTCTTGATAAACCGGTATTTTAATGTCCATTGGCAAATATAGCTGATTTGGTGTTTCTGAAGGAAAATCTTATTTCATAATCTGTCCAAAAATAATGCCCTTAACTAATAAAATATTATCAATAACATATTGAAAAAATAATATAATTCAACTCCTCTTAGCATCAGAGTTAACTGAACTTCAGAAAAAACATACAATTTCTGGTCACATCTTGAAAATGAATCAGGACAAAGGTTGTTCCTGTGCTGGTGTGAAGGTTTGGTTCGCACTGTTTCGTTGCCATGGTGAAATTTCTATATTTATCTGTTAAGTGTAAAGGGTGAGGAAAAGGGTATGTTACAGGATAAGCCATGTGATTAAGGGTAAGCCATGCGATAAATGGTGTGTGATAAAGGCTTTGCGTCATTGTATATGACACGGAATGAACATCATGTACTGTATCATATATTCAAAAGTGTTGCATTTAATACTGAACATATTATACATTATTTTCAAAGTTCAAAATATATACAGTATGGTCCTGACATCAACCCGTTTATTCTCAATGCAGGTCTTGCATGATAAAACTAAGGAAAATAAAAGATATGAAAATTTTTTTTAGAGATACTACACTTAATCTTGACAAGAAGGGGCAAAAGACTGAAATCGAAAGATATCATAAGATCTTCATCCAACAAGTCTAAAATATCCCTACTGGTGACTAGTACTAAATCGTACCTATTAAAAACAACGTATATTTTGCGAAATAATTGTAGCATGTGAACGATTGATGCCCAAATTCCTCGAATAGATCGTTGAAAAATTTGAACTGAAACATAACTTAAACGATCTGTATTTCTGCAAGAGTTCTGGGGTATTTTAAAATTGATTTCGGCCAAAAAAACCTTAAGAAAAATAAGATCACATGTTTACATTTTAAAGTCAAATTTGACTTTAAAAAAATCATGTACACACTACATCAGAAAAAAAGAGCAAAAGTTAACATCTTTGCTTTTATTAGAAAATAACAACAAAATACAAAAACCCATAGTTATTCTCAAAGAAAAAGAAGTAAGTGCTTTAGTGCTTTTTTGGCACCAAAACCTGCCAAAAACTAAAATATTGATTCACAAAACTTAACGACAAGAGAGATGACTTTGATTTTCCGATTGTAAACTTACCGTTCATGTCTAGCTACATTCCAGCCGCACCTGCATAGGGAGTGTATATCTCTCAATTGATATGCTACTACAGGGCTTGTGCTTCCTATCATGATTTTATTGATAGAGGGTTGCAGCTGACTAGAAAGCTACTGAGCCACGGGTTTCTCAGGGAAAGATAAGAGCCATCACTCTGGAAGTTTTTCCGTCACCATCATGATTTGGTTGACCGGTACGAAATATCGATTTCACAGATGACAATGGATATCTTCCAACTGTCATGAATACAAATTCGTTCCTATACCGGTTGTGACCAACATCGATTGTAACTATACACCGGCTTTGACTACTGAGTAACACGACGGGTGCCACTAGTGGAACAGGAGTTGCTTACCCTTCCGGAGCACTTGAACTCACCATGGTTTTTGTAGGGTACGTGTTACTCCAGCTTTAGTTTTCAGTGTAGATGTGTTTTCTTTGTTTGTCTTTCGTTTCATTTTGTTTGCCATGGCATTTTCTGTCTTCCGAGCTATACGTGTACTATACTAAACTTCGGAGGAAATGCACCATTCCTGTAAATCGTTATATTTTTCGAATTCACAACACACAAATCTTCCAAAACATATATGTATTCATCTCTGCAAATCAATATTGATTCCATAAAAACCAGAAATTTACTGTTTCAAAAGTCATTTTTAAATACCAAAACTAAAAATTTTACTTTAATCTTTTTATGGCTTCCCATTTTCGTCTCCCAATTTACATAAATTAAATTACCGAACTGTCTGCAACGCGGGAAAAACTATCAGATTAGCATTATTTTTTTTTTAAATATCAATCTTTGTTTTTTGTATAATTTGGGTGCGTTGCAGGTCGAGATTGGTGCGACGACGGAAGAATGACAGATTAGACAGGGAAAAATGAGTGAACTACTGTAAATATGTCAATTCATTTTTATGTTATTGTGTTTTTGATTTAAAGTTTATTTTGTATTACTGTTAGATAATAAATATTTTCATCGTGCGCAAAGGGTTTTCACAGATAAGGATCGATACATTAAGTCCCCCTCTTAAACACGATGAAGAACCAAAATATAAGCAAACTTTCGCAAGATTTCAACTTGTCTCCTTTTGGTAGAAAAGTGTATGTGTTGAATAAGTCTAGAGCGCCAAACTAATACCAATAAGAGAAAAGGCTGAATTTGCTTATTTGACGCTTTCATTCATAATTGTCAACTTTTTATATATTACTCTGACTCAATATTAAGAAAATCTGCACATTTTTATTTTACAAGTGACATATTAAAAAAAAACTCTTTTTGATTTATTTGTTGAAGAGTTTCTTTAAATAACAGAAAAAAATGAAACAATATTTTGTAGTTTGATTCTTCTTTGAAAATGGCTCCAACTAAAGAAATGATTTTAGCCAAATGTTTCCTAAAATTTGTAAATGTTGTGAGATTTTCAAACTTCATTTTCAATAAAAATATTGTTATAGGAGAGCCGGGAGTCAGCATAAGGGCGGGCTAGAAAGTTGATAAAATATACGTTGTGGATGCATTATGTTGACGGGATCCCTATATAAATGCCTTAGTTTGCGTATAAATATGTGGCCGTGTAATGATGTCCAAATCCGTATAAAAAGATATATCATTTGTTCTGTACTATACATATCCAGTTCGTAGAAAGCAAAACAAATTCAACAATAACAAAATTACAACTTTTGGATGATGGCCTTCCGTTAAAAAATTGTATGAACCAGGTTAAAAAGTGTCTAATGTAGTTTAATAAAAACTCGTCTGTTAAATATGGTAAATTTATGCTCTTATATCCTACATCTGTGTTATAAAGATAAGAAAGTCAATGTGGTGGGATATCGTTCCTTATGTCAATGCTCCAGAAATCTAAAATGAATGGTTGCATAACGTCTTCCTTTGGAATATTTACGTTGTGTGAATTTGCCGGCGGTAACGGTACAATGTTAATTGTGGTTTCAAAAAAATTATGCATGTAGCTCGAATTCTAGAGCAATTACTTAAATTTCAGTACAGTTGAAATTTAAGGTATGGCATAGACATGCAAACAACAGATAAGGCATAGCTTAAACCTCTTTCCCCTGAAACCATACTACAACTTTGCATAAAAAAACAGAATTTATAGATATATGTATGAAGTTGGTTACCAATATATCAATATCATACAATTTTGAAATTGCGAAAAATATAGGGGTCAAGGACAGCCTTATTTCTCAAATGTATGAAAACAATTTCGTAAAAATATCAGCCCTCTGTCGTTTTTATAGATGATAAATCTGTAGTGTTATGATAATATAAATTGACAGTTACTGATTACTTTAACAGAGACCGTTAGATTAATGAACTCTAGTAGGGTCATGTATGTTTACAATATCGTCTGGGAAAAGTCATATAACTTTAATAATGTCTAGGGCAGCAACATTCTGTAGTTTTGTAGTTGATTAGTAAACATGTAGTTTTAGAACCATGTATTGTGTATTTATTTAATATATAGATAATTCGGCCACGAACGTAACATGGTGGCAGCAGGTTTAAAAAAAACAAACTCTAAAATGGATTATAATTAATTAATTAACATTGGGAATTAATCAGTACTTGCAGCTTTAGGATAACTCGGATTATTTATTCAGAGTATGGCTACGTTTCAAATTTCACCACCGGAGAAATTTACCTTTTCTCAACCTGAGAACTGGACAAAATGGATACAAAGATTTAACCGTTTTCGGTCCGCGTCCGGGTTAACAGAAAAAGAGGAAGAAGCGCAAGTGAACTATTTAATCTATTCCATGGGACCAGAGGCCGACGATATATTTAATTCGTTTAATCTGAGCGCCGAAAACAAGAAGAAATTTAAACCTGTGAAGGAGAGATTCGATAGATATTTCATTGTCCGTAGAAATGTGATTTATGAAAGAGCAAAATTTAATTTGCGTGTTCAACAAGAAGGAGAACAGGTTGATAGTTATATAACATCATTGCATTCTCTATCAGAACATTGTGAATATGGCGATGATTTGAGACAGGATCGTAGTTGGAATACCCGATTCTCGGTTGTCGGAAAAACTTCAGCTAGACATGGAGTTAACTTTGAAAAAAAGCTACTGACACGGTACGACAATCAGAGGCTGTAAAGAAACAGCAAGCTGAGCTAATGAAAAGCGATGTTAGCCGAGATAGTCAAGAGATTGACGCAGTAAAAAAGCATGGCGGGAAATATAAACCGGCGCCAAATAAATTTCAGAATCCGAAAAGTGGCAGCTTCGTTCAGAAATCTAACAATAATCGGTGTGGACGTTGCAGGAAATCACCAGATCATTTGCGTGATAAGTGCCCAGCTAGAGACGCTGTTTGTCGCAAATGTGATAAAAAAGGACAATATGCCGTCGTTTGCAAATCAAAACCCGTTAACGAAATTAGCGGAGCAGAAGTAGATTTTCTCTGTGCAATTCAGACGAGCGAGAATTCACAACCTTGGATAGTAAAGTTGCGTGTAAATGACATACAAATGACTTTCAAATAAGACACTGGTGCCGATGTTACCTTGATCCCAGAATCGTTATTCAACAACATGAAATCTCAGAATTTAAGCAAAGCAAAACGTAAACTGTACGGTCCAACAAATCACAGCTAAATGTAAGAGGAGTTTTTACTGCAGAGTTCGACACAGATAAAAAGATCAGCGATCAGACTGTTTTCGTAGTCTGTGGTCTTTCACAGCCATCATTAGGTCGTCCAGCGATAGAACGACTTGAGCTGATAGCCAAAGTTGATGGTGTCGAGATACCAGACAAATTTTATAAAGTGAAATATCCGAAACTGTTTTCCGGATTAGGTTAAACTGACTGGATATGCAAAATAACACTGAAAGATGATGCAACACGGTTTGCACTTTCTACTCCTAGAAGAATAGCGTTGCCATTGATGGATAAAGTTAAAGCCGAATTGTCATGAATGGAGAACTTAGGCGTGATTTCTGAAGTCAAGCAACCTACTGATTGGTGCGCAGGGATGGTGGTCCTTCCAAAAATAAATAATGAATTTAAAATTTGCGTAGATTTGACAAAACTTAATGAATCTGTATTTCGCGAAAACTACCCGCTTCCCGATATAAATCAGACTTTGGGAAGGTTATCAGGTGCTAAAAAATTCACAAAATTGGATGCAAGTAGTGGTTTTTATCAGATTACTCTCGCAGAACAGTCACGATTATTGACAACCTTTATAACACTGTTTGGGCGTAATTGCTATAACCGTTTACCATTTGGGATATCCGCAGCACCAGAATTCTTTCAAAAAAGAATGTCGCAGTTGCTTGAGGGAAGGAGTGTTTTGTCACATGGACAATATTTTAGTGTATGGAACTACTGAACTGGAACATGACAAAAGACTTAAGAGTGTTATGGATAATATTTCGAAAGCCAGAATAACTTTAAATGGTGAAAAATGCTAGTTTTCAAAAGACTCTGTAAAATTTCTAGGACATATTATTGATGAACATGGAATTCTTGCCAATCCGAGCAAAGTGAAGGCTATTACTGAGCTAAAACCGCCTGAAAATGTAAGCAGAGTCAGAAGATTTCTCGGTATGATAAATCACTTAAGCAAGTTTTCGGAAAACTTAGCCATGAAAACAAAACTTATTCGAGAATTGTTAGAAAAACGTAAGGAATGGTACTGGGGAGATGCGCAGCAGGCAGCGTTAAGTGAAATTAAAAAAGACTTATGTTCGATACCGGTACTAGCGCATTACGATTCAAAACGCAAAACTATTGTTTCAGCAGATGCATCTTCATACGGGGTTGGTGCCATTTTAAAACAAAAGCAAAATGATGGAATATTTAGACCGATAGCATATGCTTCACGAGCACTAACTGATACTGAATTGCGTTACGCTATAATCGAGAAAGAAACATTAGCTTGCACTTGGGCTTGTGAGAAATTTCGAGATTATTTGATAGGAA
>JAULBM010332615.1:0-12956 GCA_032357055.1 Geukensia granosissima
AAATAGGAGATGTGGCATGATTGTCCATGAGACAGCCACCCACCAAGTGACAGTAGAATTTTAACTTCTACAGGTAGTTACCTTACTTCACTACATCTGGACGGATCCAAATCACACAATTCATAACAAAACCACGTGTTTAAACCATGCGTAAAACAACTCAAAGAAATGAACTCCCACAGGTCAACATCATTTCAATAATAAAAGTGCTATTTGGGACGATAGAAAACTTTTGTACATGTATAAAGTATGTGATATTGGATTATTATGTTCTGACGAATTCTGGCAAGTAAGTGTGATTTAATTTTTTACGAATCGTAAATGATTCGTTTTAGGAATGACATGGTAAAACTTCAGCTTCTACGTTCATGAAAATTAAAACTGCAAATGATTTTTTTTTATTTCTTTGATCATTCTACGGCTTTATAGGTTCTTAAAATTTTACTATGTTTCCATTTTCATCCGTTGACTACATATCTTGAAATTTACTTAATTTTCTTTGATGGCTCAGTTGAAATTGCAGGGACAGACTCATAATAGCGCTGTAAGTTTAAAGGCAGAATTTTTACCTGCCAAATGTAATAATTTACCGGTTAATGTGAATTATTAACCTGAGAGGATTATTTAATTCGGAGAAGTTTTTATTTCAACAAAAGATTCTATTGAAGAATAGATTCGACCACTGGCAATAGTGAAAATCAAAAACCTTGCATAACAAAAGAAATTTCACGTATCGGTTTGTAAAAAGTGGTTACACTTTTTATATTCTCAGTTAGGTATAAAAAGTGTAAAAAAAGTAAATTGTCTAATAACCATTTCTTTGCTTCGTGTTTTCCAATTTATTAAGATTTACTCAGTTCGTACTTCAGTAACTCCATATTACGCAATAAAAAAGCTAGCTTGTATTAGTCTTATCAAAGTAGTTGCTCTTCAAATTACACGCCAAATATTAGTCAAAATGAACATATTCTGTCAATAGTTGTAAGGTAGCGTATAATTCTATTTTTGAAAATTTTGCTGGATTGCAGAATTATACATATATTTTTCAATTACACGACTGTCATTTAGATAGATAAAGTATGAATAAAAATAATAGAAAAAGATGCATACATAGTTTACTGTGACAATTGAATATTCTTATTTTGATTCCCCCAATTGGATTACTACAACATTCCCATAATCATTTTGAAATACTTTTAAAAAGAAAATTATTACCTTTTCAAAAACCCTACATTGAAATATTCTTTGCGATTTTTTCCAGTCCCTGTAATATAAGGTTTTAAATCAGAATGCGCAAAAAATGACTAAACGGAGTGTTAAATTTCCCAGTTACCAAAAAAAAAAAATCTCAACGCTTCAACTTAGCGAATCCTGGGATGCCAACTGATTTTAGATCCTTTTTGTCGTTTTGATATTTGATTTCTGTGTACTTTCATGAATGAACGCAGTTTTTCTACCCTAAATTTGGTCACAAGGGTGGTAGATGGAATTTTTCCACAATGTATTTAATTTGCATTGTACGCACATAACTATTTTCTCTCATCTGCTTTTACTTCCTAATTCATCGCATTATGATGGCCATTCAAATAAGAAACCAATCATTTACCGACATTTACAGATTTAATGTTTACAATATGTAAACCAACTTAAAGTCCAGGAAGTCATTTTTTTATGTTGTTAATACAAGGTAAAAGTATTAATTACCTGCATTATCACCTGTTATATGGAAGTACCAGAAGGAAGACAAATGCCCAGCTGTGATGTGTTCTGTGCAAAACTTGGTTATAATAGTTTTCACCGCTGCTCTTACATGTCTTAAGACAGGTTTGTTAGCATTATATTAAAGATACTGTATGGGTGTAAAACTTCATAACATTGCAAAATAATTGATTATTACTTGGTAAAATTATATTGAACGCCAAATTAACATATATTCAATAATTATACCTATCTTAAAATAATTGTACCCATCTTTAATTCAGTACATGTATCTTCAATTCAATTATACCTATCTCCATTTAAATTGAAGATATCTTTAGTACATCAGAAAAATCTTCAATTTAATTATACCTATCTTCAAATTATTTGTACATAGGTACAGATAGTCTGAATTAAACCTATATTTTAAAATTGAATTAAAGATATATTTAGTTGAATAGAACCTACCTTTAATTCATTTGATATAGGCACAATTGAATTGAAGATATCTTTATCTGAATTGAAGATAGGTACAATTGAATAAAAGATAGGTACAAATGAATTGAAGAAGATAGGTACACTTGAATTGAAGATATCTCTAATTGAATTGAAGGTATAATTTAACTTATTTGTACCTGGGTACAAATCAGTTGAAGATAGGTATAAATCAATTACACCTATCTACAATTTAATTATAGATAGGTATAATTCATTTAAAGATAGGTATAAATTAATTGAGCCTATCTTTAATTGAATTGGACCTATCTTTAAGTAAAGGTTAAAGGATGAAGGTATGTTTTTATTTCAATTAAATAGCTGAGAAACAAAGGTTATGTCTAAAAAGCGAGAGACGTAGTCGAAACCGTACTGAATCCTTTAACCAATTTACAAACCGACAAATAACAGAGAAGGTTCGTATTTTTTGTATTAGGGTACCATTCTTCACTATATCTGGACGGGTCCAAATCACACAATTCATAACAAACCCACGTGTTTAAACAACACGCGCAGTTAAACTTCATTTCAATGATGAAAGTGCTTTTATATAGAGCGATAGAAAAAATCTCGTGAAAACTTGTTTTCATGTATAAAGTATGTGATATTGGATTATTATGTTTCAACGATAATCTGGCAGATAAGTGTGATTTAATCATGTTTATGTATAAGAAAGCGTTAATAATCCGTTTAAGCCACACTGCACCTTCTACTTTTGTGAAATTTAAACTGGAAATGCATTATTTTTCTTTGGTTGCTACGGCTTTATAAATATTTTAAGTTTAATATTAAAATGTTTCCACTTTCATCTGTTGACAACATATACATGTATTGACATTTATTAATTTTCCTTTGGTGGTCCCAATTAAATTGCAGGGATGCCCTCATTTTAGCGACAGTAAGTTTAAAGCAGAATTATTACCTGCCAAAGGTAATTATTAACCTGAGAGGAGTATTTAATTCGGAGTAGGTTTTATTTCTACAAAAGTTTCTATTGAAGAATAGAATCGATCACTAGGAAATTTTACGTATTGGTTTGTAAATGAATTAATGAGATGTCGGAATTATACCTATCTTTAAATGAATTAGAGATACTTTAATCCAGTTGTGCCTATCTTCAAATCAATTAAAGATATCTTCAATTCAATTGTATCTATCTTTAATTCATTTGAAGATAGCTACATTTGAATTGTACCTATCTGCAAATAATTGAAGACAGCTTCAAATAAATTGCAGATATCTTTAATTATTTGAAGATAATTATAATAATTGAATATATGTTAATTTGGCGTTCCATAAAATTCATGTTTTGAATTTTAATTTCAAATGTGGTATATCTGAACTATTAACTTACAATTTATTTTAATTTAGAACTAATTTAATGATGCAATGAAAGGTTTTATTTACAAAAAATCCTAGTTATTTGTATTCCCAGCCGTGGGCCCATGGAGTAATTGGTCAGATTGGAACAATTGTTGTGTCTCGTGTTCTAGCGGTTTGGAGTTGCGATATAGAATGTGTGTTTATGATTATTGTAGTGGAATGCCATATGAAGCCAGGTCGTGCTATGCAAAAGGTTGTCCAGGTATAGTAGACTTTTATATAGAATTCCGAATCCCGTGAATAAAAACATGACAAAAATGCTTTGAAGTAAAAATGGTGCGTGTACCCATCACCCAAGCATTGCCAACTTATGGTCATCTTATTATAACAAGAGCATCATATTTTTTCTTGAATGATTCATCTCGGTACTAGTATAAACTTATCATTATAAAGAACGAATATTAAATACATGCAAGAAAAATACGATATAAATCTTAAAAGTTTATAACAATGATTCAAAATCCAAATGTAACTGCCTGTGAACCGCATTTCTGGATTTACCTTCATAAGACACGTCAGGTGACTAAATGAAATATAGAAGTTTACTCATTATAAAATAAACTCCCGGTTTAAAAAGAAATGTTTTTACTCCAAAGTTATCCATATTATATTCATCTAGACCCTTTACCTTTAAAATACTTAATTAATAAAAAATAAAATAAAAATCTCTGCTGGACAAAGCATTTTTACTTGTTTGTATTCACACATAAGGCCACACCAAATCTTACCGCTGAAAGTTCAAATCTAGAGGTTTCCACAATAAACCCCACCAAGGGCATTAATTCGCGCCGATTAAAATCTAAATGACAAGCCAAATATCATATGATGTTTTTAAATATTATATATATAACAATGAAAGTGAAATTAATTATAGAAATTTCACAAAGGCAATAAAATTGCCACGAATTCTGTCTTGGTGTTCTAACAATCTATAACGGTTGTGCCTATTTAATATCGATTGCGACTTTACACCGACTTTGTCTACTGAGTAAAACGACGGTTGCCAACAGTGGAGCAGGAGTTGCCTACCCAACCGGAGCACCTGAACTCACTCTTGGTTTTGTATGTTCAACTTAGTCTAGCTTTAGTTTTCAGTTTAGTTTTGCGCATTCTATGTTTGACTTTCGTATCTTTTTTGTTGGCCACGGTCTTACGTCTTCGGATTTAAAGATTTTTACTGCAACTTTGGTATCTTTGAATTTCTTTTTGGAACATGCAGCGGGGTTCCAAACCATTCCTTTCTTAATGCAAAAGGAGAAAATAAAATGGAAAACCAACACAATTAAGGACAAACTGCATAAAAGCATAAAAGCATATCATTTAAAACAATACTCAATAGCCGTTTGATGAAATCAATGCACATATTGACCAATAATTGTGTTATTAATATAACTCATTACTAATAATACTCATTCGATCGTTCATTAAGTGTCACTTGGTTGTGTAAAAAAGGTTGGATTGATAAGAGTTTCTTTTTATAAGTGATGAAAAGTTGATTGACCTACGTATTAACTTACTTAATATAGAATAAGAATGCCGTCAATTTTTATTGTCGGCAATTGTACATACCTTTTTATCTTAACCTATTAATGAAATTTAAAACTAAATCCAGTCAGGGTTTTTATTGTTGTTAAAGCTTAAGAGAACCTGGTATATTTCCAACTGTGTTTGGATTTTCAGCTAGCAGGCATAAACAGCACAAGGCAGGGGATGATTAACCTTCTGAAGCACCTGATCCCACTCCTGTTTTGTAAACGAGTTCGTGGATTCCAAGCCATTGTTCTTTTTGTTTTCGTTTTATGTTTTAGTTTTTCAAATTTGTCTTTTCTCTTTGGACTATGCACTTTGATTTCTCACATGGGTATTCTACACTGGACTTGTTAAATTTAAAATTTTATGCAAACTTGATATAGTGCCCGTGTAATGTGCTTATTTTAAAAAAAAGAAATTATTCCTAAAACTTGTTTCCTAATATTTCCAGAATTAGACGTGCGTGAGCCTACAGTCACGACAGTCGAAAACATAGAGCAAGTGGTCACGTGATTATGATGAGAACGTTGTTGATAAAAACATACGTTTTAGGGTTTCGACTGAAATGATATTTTATATCCGAGCTTTCTTTATCGGGCTTGCTGAGAAACTGGTGATAATTTCAGTAGAGATATACTTCTACCAATATTTGTAATGAACACAGTAAAGGACGCTCTGACGATTGTGGTGAAGTTTGACTACCCCTTAAGAAAGAAATGCAATAATACATAGTCCTTAATAGTCGATAGATTTCTAAGACTCTTAAAAGTTAATCTTCAAGTCAATGATATACAAGTAATTTTGATATAGTTAATGGAAACTGGGGATGTTGGTATGACTGGAGCTCATGTCCTGTGTCCTGCGGAAGTGGAACACGAAGTCGAAGTAGAAGTTGCAACAATCCATCACCTAGCTTTGGAGGAGCAAATTGCGTTGGTTCAAGTTTAGCTTCGGAGCCTTGTAATACTCACCATTGTCCAAGTATGCATGTTTTAATATCAAATATTAGTTACTTAAAATTTGTAATAATATTGTAAAACTCAGTTTGGTTTTAAGAGGTGAAATAGTTTAATAAATTTCACACATTTCCCATAAGGAAAAAAACTACATAATTTAAAGGAAAAGGGTCAAAACGGGGGTCTCATGTACAATCATGCCACGTCTCCTATTTTTATATTTACTGTGAACTCACAATATGTTTGATGGAAGTTTATGATACATGTAATAATTGGGCTGATATAATATATTTGGCATTTAGGATGTTTAATCTGGGGTTAACTTTGTGAATTTTGTAAGACCTCTAGTCTCATCATCTCTATTTTACTTCTTCGTCTCCTCTTGTGCAACGTTTAAGGAAAACAAAAATGTCTGTTGTGTGAAATGATTCCTGGTAGAGTAAGCATGTGGAAATATTAGAATTTCACGTACCGAAACTGAAGTTAACATACAAGACACTACCGTCGAAAATCAAATGTCAATTTGTAATAAGCATTTTTTTGCATAACAATTACAAATTCAATAAATTAAGAAACAGAATAATCAATCGATGTTATCCTTTCGCTACAAAAACTGATATTCGTGTTTAAAACCATGACCACCTACCCATAGTCGACTATTGTCATTATGTTAATAAAAAATAAGCTACTTTATGAAGTAAACTTATTCTCCATGACATGAGCAAAATAAAACTCCTAAATACGAAATCAAAACAAGACACGGATGTTTAATTGCCTTTTTATATTAAACGTTAATCTAATTAACATGTATTTACAGATTTGCCTCTTGTAAGTTAAACAGAAGCAACTGCTTCTGTCAGCCGATTTTTTAAAGTGCACAAAATTGGATTAAATTTGCGCGTTACATCATAAATTTAGCGAAAATGTTAAAAAGTTTAAGCTCTTAAATGTGAAAAATAGTAAGAGTATAAAAGAACATATCTTTCAACATTTATTATAGTAAATGGCAACTGGGGTGCATGGTCAAACTGGACATTTTGTAACGTGTCATGTGGAGAAGGCTATCACAACAGATCACGTGAATGTAATAATCCATCTCCTGCATTCGGTGGAAAAGATTGTACATATGAATTCACAGACATTCAATCATGTTATCAAGGATTATGTGCAGGTATTAAAAAGTATATATTCAATATTCTTTCTTTTAAATATTACTAGGCAAGTCTGGATAGTGTAAAGTTATTGTGGATTATAACTCGCGTGCACACGGAGAAATGTCAACTTGGTTTAAAGAGGCCTGAATGATACGAGGACATAAATTACACACACTTGGTTGCCAGTTGGAATAAGAGAACTCTGTATAAAGGTATTAGAGGGCAGACCCACAAAAAACCCTTTTACAAAAGGTCATATTCATACATTGTCATTTTAGACCAGTGGGCAGGTGGAACACTTCGTCAAAACCTAATGAATAAATGCGTTATCGGTTTAGAACCAGACGGAGCGGCATTTTGATACAAGTAAAGTTTTTCCTAAATTATATCACGAAATCCCCAAAGACGACAAATATATTTTGTCTTGTCAAACGTCAGCTGTAACTCTATATTGATGGATTAATAAATTGATATCTGGTGAACAACAATAAAAAAATCGACACCCAAATTCCACTCTCTTCATGTAGTAGTATAGATTACGGAGTTTTCTCTTGTTCTGTATGGAGGTCTTAAAAATCTTCCCAGTAATTGAGTTGTTTCTCTTATTTATTTTCGAACTGTTTTTATGTTTGGTTGATCGGCATTTATTACGTCTTAAACTGTAACCCATCTGGTCCATGAAGGTACCAAAAATAAATTAAGATTGATTTATGTTCTTATTATTGGTCCCTAGCATGTCTGATGAATGTAATTCCAGAAGAGCGCTTTACACGCTTTTCTGGCGGTTAAATTGAATATTTGTTATAAACGTATGCAAGATGCGGATCGTGTCTTTTTGGCACATATTCCATATTCTCACTTTTTAACATATGCCACATTGTTAAATACAAAAACAACACATTGTCAAACAATAAATGAAAAATAAAAACTCCATATTTTAATCCGTTAAGTGCACTAGAATAATTTTTCCTCAAATTGACTTTGCTTAAAGTTTTTAAGAAAGCTGTTTTTTATCAAGGTAATACTTATTGTTAGGGTGAATCTGACGTAAATTAATGTGTCTGAGATAGCACATAAAACTTTTTTGTTTTCAAAATTAGACACAATTTAGTATAACTGAAAATTCAAAACAAAATATTTCAAAATTAATACAGAAGGTCCGGTAAAGACCCAAATGTTTTTAATGCACACAATTGTGCTTGCAAAATATTATTTTCAGTTGTGTAAACGATAATAACATGGTGATTTTTTAATATAAAAGCAAGGTATTTTAGTTTTTAAAGACTTTTTACTGAAAAATTGCACATGTGCAATTTTGATTGCATTTTTGCTGTAGGAAACATACCGCATGCAAGAATCATCATTGCTCTCGATACTTTCGGATAAAAAAAAACACAAAAAATAAGCAAAATGAATTTGAAGATACCAAAGGGGAAGACAGAAATCATTAAGTCGGAAGACAGACAAGACCATGGCCAACTAAATGAAATGAAAGACAAACATAGAACACACAACACTACAATGAAAACTAAAGCTGGATTAACACGAAACCTACCAGGGTGAGGTCAATTGCTCCGTATGGGTAAGCAACTCCTGCTCCACTTGTGGCACCCGTCGTGTTACTTAGTAGTCAAAGCCGGTGTACAGTCACAATCGATGTTAGTCACAACCGGTATAGGAACGGATTTGCATTCATGACAGTCGGAAGATATCTATGGTCATCTGTGAAATGGATATTTCGTACCGGTCAACCAAATCGTGATGGCGGCCGAAAAACTTCCGGAGTGATGACTCTAATCTTTCCCTGAGAAACCCTTGGCTCAGTAGCTTTCTAGTCAGCTGCGACTCTCTATCAATAAATTCCTGACAGGAAGCACAAGCAGTGTAGTAGGGTATCAATTGAAAGATACACACTCCGCATGCAGGTCCGGCTGGAATGTTGCTAGACATGAACGGAAGTTTACAATCGGAAAATCAAAGTCACTTTTGTCGTAAAGTTTTGTTCTTAACCCGCCCTTACGGTCAATTTCTAAGTGTAAGTCTAGGTAAGAAGCAGACCTTTCGGTTTCTGTAGTATCTTTAATTTCAAGTTCAATGGGATAGATGAGGTGAACAAAGTCACCAAATTTAGAGTTATACAGTGAAAGGACCTCATCTATATAGCGGAACGTGAAACCAAAATATTGAGGCAACTTTTCTCTTTTCTCTGTATAAGGCTCTGTTTGAAGTCAGCTTCATACGAATAAAGGCATAAATCGGCGAGAAGGGGTGCACAATTGGTCCCCATTGAAATTCCGACAGTCTGTTGAAACACACGCCTGCCGCACATTGCAAAAATGACGTCGTCGGAACTTGAAGTTTTCAAAAAATCAGCAATCTTCACATGAGCACAGGACAAACAAAGACACCTGTGATATTTCGAACACCCAATTTTATTATCGTTAAGACAGTTAAATCCAATTCTAAATTTCCTTTTCCGATTTTGTAATTGCTTTAAAAAATAATAGCCAAAACATGAGAGACTCCTTTCAGTGAAATGTACTATAAATGAAACTATTTACATGTAAGTAGAGTAAAAAAATGAAATATTTGAGCTTTTGTTTCCAAAATCACTGATAAAGATTTGATAAATATAACTGTTTTTAATTAAACTTACAGGCAGATTTCTCCCGACGCTCTTCAAAACTGTGGTCAGTTAAAACTGCGGCAGTTAACGCAAAGAAGCAAGTTATCAACAGGACCAAAATAGAGTTGTTCAGGTTGTCTTTTAGGTTTTTGTTTAAAAGAAGTGGAAAACTAAATCAGATGAAACAAAAAATAAAGAAGTTTTTATTTTATTTTAAAAGGCGGGAAGTGATAAGTCTTAATATTTCCGGTCGGTAAAGGAAGGGAAAAAAACCATGAGCCAAGAATATCTCAATATTGTACTGAGTAAAAAAAGTGCTTTTGAAAGTTAAACAAATCATATTTCTGAAAAGGATAATAGATTGATTTGAAGATTATTAACAATGTTTTGCTTGAGCAACATATTTCCTTGTACGTTGTGTTTTTTAGATTAATGAGATAACGCGCTTTTTGCAAGGATGTGACCAAGAAAGCAGAGGTTGAAGTGGAACCAGAACCACTATTCTGATATATTTGGCCCAAATTTTAGATTTTTGGACACAATAATAAGTTGTTGTGAAAAAGCTCAGTGGTAAAAGAAAGTTGGACCCATGGTATTTTACCAAGTATAAAGCGATAACAGATGCTCCGATCCATTCCCCATTATTAACATGTATACAAGGTAAGGGAGAAGTCAACAGTATCCCTAAGCAGTCCGTAATTGCTAGAATGAAAACGTATCTGTGGAACGCTTTCCACTTGTGGCTTCCCAAAACCCTAAAAATTACTATAATAGCGCAAATATTTCCAATGACACCCAATGTAAACATCGAAGCAGATGATACTGGCGTTCCTTGTGCATCATTGTTGTCTTAAGAAATGTTACTAATGTTGTCCATTATTGGAATTAATAAATTTAACGTCTTGTTGCCATACCTGTTATATTCCAATGTTTCATTTTCATCCATTTTTTCAAATGCTAGTATTTTACTTTACAAAATGAAAAATAAAACACCCTTGCACGTTCTTCAAAGTAATCTCAATGGCGTTGATTACCGTGATAACGTGCTTGACGCGCATGTGCTGCCACATTTCGACAACTTTCGACTGGCCGACAGACCCGTCTTCATGGACGATACTGCCAGACCACACCGGGCTCGGTAAGTACGCGCATTTGTACAGCAGGAGGCGATTGATACTTTCGAGTGGTCTGCCATGTCCGCGGAAATGAACCCAATTGACCACGTTTGGGATTTTATCGGTCAGAAATTGAACCAGCGCGTTCAACGTTGTCGCAATATTGCCGAATTGACCAACGCAATAGTGGAGGAACGGGGAGATTTTCACAAGACCGGTTTCGTCGTCTGGTGTTTGGAATGAGGAGGCGGACAGGGGAACTTGAGAGAAATCGTGGTGGTTATACGAGTTAGTCATTAAATTTGTGTGATAAATCTGCCCCATATGTTCATTTAAAAGTTCTAAAATTCTTATGACTAACACGGTTTCTTAAATTGTGAAAAACTGATTTCTCGATAAAACTTTTTTCGGCATTCTGAAGTTGCAAAATTATCCCCCTTTTTCTTTTAAGAATTAACCAATCATACGACTTGCTAATTCACCCAAATTTCAACCTAAAGTTTAGCCTGTAAATTATACTAATACGTAAAAGTGTCTTGATATAAATTTTATTCTATTTTCATTTTTGAAATAGGTGTAGAATGAAAATTATTATTAGAAAAAATATAGGGTGGCGCTTAACTTTTGTCGGACTGTATATTTATGATTTCTGTCAGAAAAAAAATAAGCTTGACGGTACCAGAAATGCAATAATTTAGACGTCGTCGGAACTTGAATTTTTCTAAAAGATTGCTGATTTATTGAAAAATGGTTTGGCGAAAATTAAGTACAGCGGAAAGATAGCGATAACAGATGCCTGACAAGATGTATGCAAACATTTCCGTCTATTTACATGTAAGTCAAGTAAAAAATGAAATATTTGAGCTATTGTTCCTTAATCACTGGTAAATATTTGATAAATATAAGTGTTGTTCATTAAACTTACAGGCAGATGTCTTCCGACGCTCGGCAAAACTGTGGTAAGTTGAAACTGCGTCAGGTAACGCAAAGAAGCAATTTATAACCAGGACCAAATTAGAGCTGTGCAGGTAATCTTTTCGGTTTTTTGTTTAAAAGAACTGGAAAACTAAATCAGATGAAACGAAAAATAAAGAAGTTGTATTATTTGAAGAGAGGGGAAGTGATAAGTCTTAATTTTTCCGGTCGGTAAAGGAAGCGAAACAAAACAAAATCATGAGCCAAGAATAACTCAATATTGTACTGAGTAACAAAAATGCTTTT
This sequence comes from Geukensia granosissima, assembly GCA_032357055.1. Taxonomy (NCBI): domain Eukaryota; kingdom Metazoa; phylum Mollusca; class Bivalvia; order Mytilida; family Mytilidae; genus Geukensia; species Geukensia granosissima. Next base: position 12,179 of record JAULBM010332615.1, read on the forward strand.
GAAAGTTAAACAAATCATATTTCTGAAAAGGATTATAGATTGATTTGATAACGCGCTTTTTTGCAAGGATGTGGACAACAAAGCAGAGGTTGAAGTGGAACCAGAACCACTAATCCATTTTAAACTTTGAGAATGTTGTGTCTAGAATCATTCAATATCGGTCTGATAATCAGTTAATACCAACATAGGTAGGTACGTTGAGCCCCAAATTTGGCCCAAATTTTAGATTTTTGGACACAATAATAAGATGTTGTGAAAAAGCTGAGTGGTAAAAGAAAGTATGGACCCATGGTATTTTACCAAGTATAAAGCGATAACAGATGCCTGACAAGATGTATACAGACATTTTCGTCTTAACTAACCCTAAACTAAAGTCCTTGTTAATATCTACGATAATTAAACTCTACTTCTCCTTTGTGACGATCGCCCTTCTAAAATGAAAAATGTACATTTTAACTAAGTCAAACATAAAAATGTTAGTATATAAACATTAAAAATAATATAATAAAAAGAACTATCCAATAATATAGGCTGGGTACCGGAGCGGTGTCGACCCACAGAGCTGATCCAACGCGAAGCCCAGGTGGCGGATAAGGGAGGCCCTCTCGTTTGGGGTTGCCAGGTTTTAATACGGAAAGCCTGGCCGTGGACCTTGGTGGGTGACGTGTTGAAAGAATGCCATGCTCCTTGCACGTAATAGACCCTTTTGTAGTTTTCGAAAAAGAGTAGGTTAATGCCGCTACAAAAGGCTAAATTTTATGTCCCTACCCATCACTCC
>JAULBM010332626.1:0-12956 GCA_032357055.1 Geukensia granosissima
TTTCCGTCAGTGGTAACTTGTACATTTTACATTAAGGTGGGTTATGTTGACTGTTGATTTTCCGTCAGTGGTAACTTATACATTTTATAAATATTGCTTGCTAATAACCTTATAATGGCAGAACACTGCAAGACTATTAAGTATTATCTTTCAATACTATGAACGCTTACAGTCGTATCTTAAATATGATTTTATTTTCCATTGTCGCAACAAAGAGAAAACTTGTAATAGAAAAGCTACGATTCAGACAATTAGGGGGTATAATCAACAACTCATATATTCGTTCTTTTTTATTAAAAACAAAGAATTAAAGATCAAAGCTTTAAAAAGTTAATTTTAAAAAAGCAACAGAAGTCCAAATGATGATATTTGAAGAATACACCAGAAAGGCCTATTTTATGTTAACTTAGGCTCAGTGCTCCTTGCCTCAAAATTGAAAGTGGAAGGCACCAATCTCTACCTTTGAATGAAAGGAAATGCAAAATTTATAACACAAAAAATATAGATGATGAAACTCATTTTCTTTTACAATGTCACTGTAATTTTTTTATAATATATTTTTAAATTTCATACAATGTATATGCTTAATCATCTAGGAAACACTGAAAACATTCTGTATGTTATGTTCATACTTTTGGAAAACAGTTGGCCATGGTCTTGTCTGTCTTCCGACTTGATGATTTATGTCTTCCCCTTTGGTATCTTCGAATTGTTTTTTATATTGTATTACAATTGTACATTGGGCATCTGCTTGGGCCAATAAATATATTTGTATTTGACTATTTAAAAGAAATAATAGGGATATAAACCAGAAAGACACGATGTGCATTTAACAAATATTCGAAAGCTAAAATTAATTGCTTATAAAGCATTTATCTGGATGTACCTTCATCAACACGAGGCAAAAAATGGGGAGACCAGTAAAACTCCATGAATGTTTCGTGAAATTCATGCATCAAATGCTTTTTGTAGGGTTCGTGTTACTCTGGCTTTAGTTTTTAGTGTATAATGTCGTGTTCTATGTTTGCCTTTCGTTTTATATTGTTGTCTATGGTCTTGTCTGTCTTCCGACTTAGCGATTTCTGTCTGCCTCTTTAGTATCTTCGAATTCCTTTAACATCAAAGTAATGCTTATAATAATTAATTTGCTCTGTTTTCAGCTCTTCAGCGGTGGTTTCAACGACACACATCTCGGACCTCAACGCCGCGCTTCTGACAATTACGTAAAAAGAATTCGAAGATACCAAAGGGGCAGACACACAGGTATACACACACAATTACGGAATATTTACATTAAGGTGCGTTGTGTTCGAATGTTGAATTTCAGTAATTGGTTATTTGCAATTCTATAAATACTGTTTGCTGTTGAGTTTTAGAAGAAAACTGCCTGAACGTTGTTTTGTTGCTTACAGTTACAATCGCCATATCATACGTATTCTTTTATCTTATAGTTCCTTGTGCTGCAGAATTACCCTTTTCAGCAAAGAGGAAGCAAGAGCAAATTGGTTGTCGATATATTAGGCTTTAATGATTGTGCATGAAGATCAGGATTACAACCTTCTAGCGGAGGTTAATAATATCTGAAAGTTTAGAATAAAATACCTATCAGGAGAGTGAAAATACAAAATCCAAAAACTTACACGAATCAACAAAACAGTAAAAAGCCAGAAGATTAGAAGGAAGGGGCTGTCATAATTTTTGCACAATACTTTAAGTCAATGTTTTAAGTCAGCTATAGAAAATGATTATCGTTATGTATAAGATTTACATGAACCACAGATACCTTTATGGAGTAAATCATTACTAAAAATATTCTAAAATAACTGATACCGGATTGGAAAATGGACAATGGCTGGTTTTTGTTACAGAGGCAGGAACTGCTTACCCTTCCGGACCACCTGATTTCACCCCGTTTTTTTGGTGGGGTCGTCGTTGTTCATAGTTGTTTGTGTGATTTTGGTTTTATATGAAAGCTGTGTGTCATGTTTGGTCTTGTTCGTGTTCTCGAGATTACTTTGTCTGTTGATTTTTAATTGTTTTATCGTTCTCTTCTTAGGTATGAAAGTGTAATTGCAGATATCCATTTAGTTGTAAAAGATCGGAACTTTTGTGTCTGATTCGCCGATTTATGGTTTCCACAAAAACGTATAAAAAGTCTATTTGATATGTTTTATATCAAGTCATAAAACTCATCTTCATCTGTTGTATTCTGTATTGCTGAACGTCGTACGACGCTTTCAATCTGTACCAAATGTGATTTCAGCGAAGAATACATTAAATGATCGCATAATGATTCCACCGACGAACTGCATAACATAGAATTCACTGATTTGCAGAATGGTAACACATTGGTCTGTAGAAGAATGAGAGAGTAGCCACCCTGTGTTTCACAATTTTCCATAGAAGTTACACAGTTCCCTATAACAAATTTTAATTTTCTCGTTGAAATCTATAATATCGGACTTGTATTTTCTTTGTTCGACAATGAATGCATTAAGTTTAACCAATTTGGTATTTGTTGTATTTTTTTGTCGTTTAAGCTCTTTTATTTGTTGTTTTATTCGCTCTTTGCAAGAAATGGCTTCATTATATTGTTTACGGCTTGATAATACTTCGCCTTCGGCAGTCAAACATTTTTACTTGATAGATCTTTAATTGTGCAAAGTTTGGTTGTGATGTTTTTGTGCGATCTATATTAAAATCGACATAACAGTATCAAATATTGCATCAAATTAATTAATTTCTTAGTATATTCACATTTAAAGCATTTTCTATGTATCATGTGATCATTGTAAAACTAATTAAACTAAAAATTTTATTTGATTTTCTTTTTATAGACATTATTCATTACAAAAAATATAAAAAATAGAAATTCGATAATTTTCATTTTTTATCCAAATTCTTGGGCCAAAACTGGGCCTTAAAGACCCTCGTCCTTTGGCGACACTGATGTCCGTGTTAACTCATAAATGTCAATGTTATACTGTCGAATCACGTTATCAGAAAGTGTTATGTTCATTCAGTTATAAAAACCTTCCTCCTGAATAACCTTTAACACATTCCTGCCATTGTAGCCAATTCGAAGTGGGAATCGGTGATAGAAATGGGCCCGGATGGAAAACTGCGCTTAAAGAAAAAGGTTATTGACCTTAAAGATTTGGACGACGAAACTTTAAGGAAACTTGGAATAGATCCAACACTTAGTGCCAAAGAAATTGCAAAGAAGTTGAAAGTATGTAGTATGCAACATGACCACATATTTTTGGCAATCACTAAGCTAAGCAACGAACTATCCTCTTTTTATTAATGTTTTAAAACTAAATAGGAAGAAATACTGTTTTTAAAGCACATTTATTAGCTTAAAATTAAAATTTTATTGTTTTCTGAAAGAATTGTCAAAGTTTTATTACATACTGAGGGAATTAAATGCAATATAAGGCGAAGTTGAGGATTAGGATGTCATAATTGTTTCACCTGGCTAGTTCTTGAATTATTGCATTTCCGATTCCAGTGAGAACAATAAAGACAAAATTAATATAAATACTGGTTATAAATGGTTATAGATAATATGGTTTGTTTGGATGCAATGATGATGTTCAATTCCAAATAAACTGTAAACATTTAAGGAATAAATCTCTGATCCTTTTTAAAAATTCTAAACATTTAAAATTAAGTAATAATTAAGTTATAATTTTCTCAAAAAGTTATACCCGCGGCAACGAAATTCTTCTTGACACTTTTTTCTCGTAGTTGGCGTGCAGTCTCTCTGACATTTGCCCCACATCTTTCATTTTTATATAAGGTAAGGAATCGGGACATATTTTAAATTACATTTTGTCTAAATTTATTGCATTATCTGTCATTATTGCCCAATGGGCTGTCAGAGGTACAACTTAAAAATAGAATTTTATTTGCTTTGTCTTCTTGTCAAATTGCAAAGTTACGTCCTAAAATAATTTTCTAGGCCATGTTTGGTGATGATATCAAAATTAAAGATGGCAGTTTCTATATCGGAACGAAACATGTTAATGAGTTTAAAGATATGGATGATGATGAACTAGCAAAACAACTAGATTTAGACATAAGTACATGTAAGTGTTTAAATGGTAGAATAGTATTAGTATCAGTGTTAATAATCTTCTACTTCTATATTCTGTAATTCCACGACGCGTGTTACGCGAAACGGGGGATGCTTACCCTTGTTGAACACATGATCCTACTCCTGTTTTGTAAATGAGTTCGTGGATTCAAAGCCTTTTTCCTTTTATTTTCATTTTGTCTTTTGGTTTGTTTTAAATTTGTCTTGTCTCTTTGAACTATGCACTTTTGATCTCTCACATGAGTATTTTACAATGGACTGTTAATTCAGAAACAATGCGATGATATAATTATCGCGACTATACTCTATGTCGAGCTTTTCTTAAGTGCAAATTTCTGGCTTAATTAAATTATATGTACGTTTCCGCATTTAGATATATTTTAAATCAAAAGAAAGAATTATCCCACGGTTAACGGTTCATGCTTTACACTATGCAAAGCGTTTTACATACGATTATCTGCCTCTGAATTTCTTAACAGGAATTTAATGTTGAGGGTTTGCCATCTTTGTTTTTTAGCGGGAGCTCTGAAGTTTGACCTAGATAAAGTTATTTGAGAAATTGCGAACATTTTTGAATTCTGACCCTTTCTTGCTATACAAATCAGAAGAATTACTTTTTAAATACCGTTCATCGCGCCACTAAGCATTTTTGCAGGTTAATTAGTCCTAGTTAAATTACTTAATTATTATGCAGCATTGACAATGTATACTCCCGGTCTCGCGCTAGCGCGTGCAATTAGCCACTTCCGGCAAACAAATGGCTAATTTTATAATGTAAAATTCTCGTAGAGAATTAAAAACTCGGCGCAGCTTAAAACACATCGCGATTGCTAAAAAGTATTACTGTAAGTTACTTGCACTTTTTTCAAGCTACAAAATAAACACTATTTTATTAGAATACGATACGCTATTTTTCTTTCACAACATTTTAACCCGTTCCAGCTAACTTTGACATGGAGTATAAGTGATAATCGCAATAAAAAAAAATAAAAATCGCTTTCTTATATCAGTTACCTATATTTGCAAATAGTTTTAGTTAATATAGCAGTTTGGAGTTAAATTTCAACATCACAATAATAAATAAACGAAATTATTTCTGAATTTAGTTTCATAATTGTTCTTCTCTCCAATTAAAGAATAACATATACAGTGCCGTTGTTTTGAGCAGGCAAACCAAAATCCTTCCTATACTTAATCAGTACAGGTAGGGACCCAAAAAAAAATGAGCGAGTCGTGTCGAAGAGCCATTTTTTAAAACTAACACCACAAATTCACGAAAATCAAAGCGGATGTTGAAGAATGGTTAGCAAGGAAAGTCTTTAGCTTTTTAAAAATACAATTTAGCCAAATAAATAAATAAAAAATACATACATGGAACACCATTAAGCACTAATATCATACATCTTTTTTTTAATAGAATTAACTTATCATTCTGAAGCTCGAGCAATATAACAGGATCGAAATCAGCATCATGTTCTTTTGAGAAAAGTTCAAGACCAATATTGCCACATATACCTTTGTTAATGCTACTGATGAGAGCTAACTCCTTGAAATTTACATATAGCATGCCTAAATTTCGATATTTATTTAACATTGGTAATTCACATTATTTATTATATTTAGTAACTGGTACTAGAAGAATAAATGTATTGATGAAGAGAGGAGGTTCAGCCATCCGAAGACACATGCTTAGGATATTAGCAGAGTGTCGATTACAGGATACTGGCTATAGGCGTCCGAATATTGATGAACAAGGTATGTGCTTGTGTTTCTCCTGAATTCTTACTTTTTGTGGATGTGGTACAGATTTCTCGACATCCACCCGATGTATCCACTTTTGTATATGTATATAAATATCAAAGTTTTCCCGATGTGTCCGTTCTTTTTATGATTAAACATATTTTATTTGCAAAATAAAGCAAATTGGGATTGGGCACAAGTTATTACAACATTAAGAATAGCCCTTTCCCTACAATGAGCAACATATAAGTAAATATGACAGCAACTGCAATTTTAATTATTTACAAAATAAATATATTTCCGTTCTTTTTATTAATGAAATGATCATTTGCCTATAGCGTTTTTAACCATAAATAGTAGTGATATAGGATATAAAAATGTTAGTGTTGTGTATTTTGTAACAATAATGTGGGGTATTTTATGACATTAGAAAAACCTATTCAATGTATTAACATACTTCAATACATTTTGACAGGCATAATTCTCTTAAAAGAATATATTCTTGTTCGATTGTTTGTTATCTTTGTATAAAACATAATTTCACTGTTTTTGTAGGTTCTATAGATTTCCTTGCCCATTATCGCCTTGTGGATCCAAAGAAAGTTGATGGCTATGCTAAAGCCTTTGTAGTGGAGGATACAGATTTTGACACATTTATAAATTTTAAGGTAGACTTTAGGGAGAAATGTTCAGAATAATCAGAATCCATTTGGTGTCATATTTTTTCTAAAGTTTTTCTGTGATTATCGAGAGGTTACTTATTGAAATGTGCAAATAGCTTACCTTAATTCTTCATATTTATTCACATTGGAAATTTTTTATATTTTTTTGGGGGGGTTAATGCAATTCATGTCTACGTAATGTACAAAAATAATTCAGTAGTTAACCATTTCTTATGTTTTGTAAATCGTAATCGCTCAACTGTTCTATTACATATTTGACAGGGACAAAAGGTAATGTGTAAAGTAAAAATTACATATATATTGTAGGATACAATATCAGCTTTGGATGGTATTGAAACAATTCGTCATATGAGTTCTAAACAACTGGATTACGTGTTTAAGGTGAGTATCATACTTAACTTCTTGTTGGTGCTACAGAGTTTACTTATATATTCTCTTATCATATCATTTGTATTTAAAAAAATGATAATTGTTGTTACTTATTCAATTAGACATCCATGAATATCGTGTGAAAACAGATTTATGTTAAACATTATACAGTATAATGCATGTTAGACCAGCTCTTAAAGTGAAAGTGCTTCTGATGAATTCATAACAAAGCAAAGGCTTAACTCTCTTTCAGAGTATCAAGTCAATTTATTGATGTTGTTATTTTCTATTCATAAGTTGTTAGAAATTGAATTTTAAAATTTTAAACGGTAATTTGGCTCTTTAAGAAGTGAGTGGGCAGGAACATGTTGGAAACAAATGCTTTGCAAGTGTTGCAAATAAACTTTCATGAACAGAAAATAAACATTCATGCACAGAGAACACTAAAAAATAAGTATTCAGCCCTTTGGTTTACTGTGATCGACTGCATTCTACAAAAGTAAAAACAAATTCGTGCTCTAGCGCAAGAAAAAAAAACTTGCTAAGTGACAAGTGAAAATGAACAACTGTTCGCCGAAAAATCATCCAGCCATCCCCACTCCTCACCGTTATTCAAATGGTCGTCCCCTAATCGCATACGTATGTAAGCTTTAGTTTTTCTCTGCTCTCCGGGGGTTTTGTTCAATTGAGTATTAAAACCACTTACAGCTGGGCTGGTACCTATTATGGTAGGCTGGTTTGCGTCAGTATATCGATGATCTAATAATCAACATATTCAGGTTTAATAAAAACTTGAACTTTGTTTAATGCTCTCCTCCTCCCCATTTGTTTTCTCTTCAACCTTTATGTCTGAAACCTTCTGATGAGGATAAATTTAAGAACAATATCATTGGTTGTACAGATTTATAACCTTGTATCTTTCAGTTGGATTTAGAATAATCAATATCTGGTCTTTTATTCCAGCATTACATGAACAACGACTCGAACCCGATTTCCTTTAACAACAGTATTCGGATCTAACCTAACATTCGTGGCGAGTTTAATGCCATTCAGCTTTTAATATCAGTTTCTTTTGAATGTTAATGATCATCCTTTAGCAGGGAAGTAACATCTGGCTTACATTTACATCGCACGTTTCGAAATTAAGTGCTACGTTATCTCTTTAAAAATTTAAATGATTTAATATGGTTGTTTGGTAAATGTGTAACATAAAATAGGGTCCTCAATGAAATTTTGTCCATCAATACTGTGGTTTCTATGATAGATAAAGTCCGAGAATGAATGATTGATTATAATGAAGTATTGTCCTCTTGGATTTTCCTTAAAAATATCTATAACAGGGAGGACACTTTAACACATGAGACTTTTTTTACTCCAGGTTTTGAACATTGACGAAGCCACACGTGTGACGTTTCGCATGTTTGCAGTTCTAACAGCATTGTGTGAAAGAGTTTCAACCATGGAGTAAGTCATTGTCATTGAATTAACATAAGAATTTAAAAAAATAAAGCGAGAGTGAAAAAGCGAAGGGTCAATAAAAGGGAACAGGTCGATAGAAACATTAGTACAAAGACGAGTCACAAAATTTAACAGTAAAAACAAACATTTTTTGGACAACAATATCATGACTCGGGTGAAACCATGTGATCAGTATGGCAATTGGCAATTCATCCTTTCTCTTTTTAGACGCCTTCTATATTGCCTATTTTCAAATCTAGGAAATGCAAGTCCGGTGTACTGAGGAGATTTTGTATGGAAATCAAGAATACAACTCTAAAATAGGTTATATAGAAGGTTCTACATCCTAAAGGAGAACGTGGGCAGACGTTGACTGTAAATCGGTACTCTATTTAGGAATACTCGTCTTCATCTGCTAAAGTTATTCCGTACAGGTCAAATATCGTAGTGTTGACCATAAGATTACTGGTAGTAAAATTACCCTTATCCGTTTGATTACAAGTATTTTAATATGCAATATTGAAATTGCAATATAAACACTTTACATATTGGTCAGTGTATTTTCAGAAGACCTTAAAATATTTTTTAATATTTCAGTGATTTAAGTCGTAATTTGTTGGAGATCTGCAATCTGCTGGACGTTGAAAGGAAGTTAGATTTATACAAAGCCATGTTCTACCATAATATTCCATCCTATAGAGATTCAAACTACGTCACCGAAGAATCATTAAAGATCGAACTAATGGCAGGTGGCTTGAACTGGACACAGCAGCAATTTGTAATGGATAAAATGGAACCCAACTCTTTGGGTGAAGTAAGATATGTTATGACCATTGATTTACTCAAAAAAAATGGGATATTAAAATTGTGATATGTATGAGCACCGCCATTAATTGTTGAATACTAATTAAAATTATACAATGCTGCAAGTAAAGAACATGCTTGCAAATGCCCAGCTTGTCGTTGCTTCATGTTTTTGGTTGTAACTTTTATGCAACAAATCTTAAACAATTTGAACCTTATGACTTGCACCGTAAAATGAAATGATGCTGATACTTCGCGAATAAGATTATTCATCTAAGTTGTATATCCATGCATATCCTTTTCAATTTCAGGTTTCATTTTTAGATTACATGTGTTACATACCTTTGTTCCTGTCAATGCATGACAATATATGTGACAATCCGTTGGACATGTCCAACCAAAAGTATCAGGTACCTCCAAGGAGGAGACCTCCTTCTGTTCAGAGAGATATGAATCCTTTATCACAACCGCTAAGTAAAAATTCTACGTTTTTATTACGAAAGCAAGCAAGAGACTTTGAACAGGGATTGTCCAACCCAGATGACTATCCTGAGGAGTACATTCACCGCGTACAGAAATATAGCAGGTAAGAGTAAAATGTTTTACAAGTTATTTCAGCTGAACTTTAACATGTCAACCCCATCTTAAATTTTTTAAATAGAATGTTAACTTGTGATTTTTTTTTCTTTTTAAATCCTATGCAATGCAATATATTTCATCGGTGTCATTTTACTAAAATTGTTTTAAGATTGTCTTGCCATATAGGGAACAAATATGCAGATATCATCTGGATGACACATTGTTTCATTCAAGATATGATATGAAAGCATATAATGTAGGAGACAATTTTGTTAGGATGTTTCGAACTTTTAAACATCTTAATTTAATTTTATCAATCGTGTATCTGTGACTTTAAGCGCAGATTTTTCTTTATAAATAACCACTAACAACAAACTTATTTAATAAATGCGGGTCTTCTCATCATTGTCAGCTTTCCTGTTATTTTTGTGATAAAAGCATACTTTCAAGTGTCTATTCTATAAAAAGTAAGGGAAATCCAAATGATCCATCAAAACACGAGTATATCACTAATGACACGAATAAAGCGGAGATATTTAAAAAAAAAAACTAAAAATAGAAACAAAAAGAAACAAAAATTTCGATAATAGTCACAAAGATGACCAGTACCCCCATTAACAGGGGAATGGTATATGAATGATGCGGAAAAGTCAGCATTTCCTTCCTTTATAAAACCCCCAATGAAATGCTCATTGGCAATACGGGAAAATGCCATCTACGTTGTTAGAGTAATGAATTTTTTTTATTTTAGATTACCAGATATACCGACGATTTTACAACGACAAGGTTCAAATTTATCAAATACTACTGAGTACTTCAGCGGTAGCTCAGTCAGAGAAAAAAGCATGGTGTTCTAGTCAAATTTGTTTACACCATCTTATCGGATGTTAAGTGATGGATCTGCAAAAACATCTTTGAAGTTTTACCATGTTAACATTAGCAATTACTCAATTATTGAATAGTTGATTATCGCACAACACAAAACGATAATGACATTTGTGCTTTATAAAGTGCTGTTTCATCATGTGATTCACCGTATTTATTTTGGTTTAAGCTTGTTATTTGGATCCATATAACAAAATTTGTCCCCCATGATATATTACATAATAAAACGTTTATGTGCTTCCTATGACGTTAGTACAATGTTGATCTGAAATACACCCATAGAAGGTTATCTCGTTGTGTTATTAGGTTTTTTCCTTGTTCAAAATAAAACAGAATGAATTACATAATAAAATTTTGAGAACAATTAAGTGTTTCATTCTCGTTTCGTAGCGCTCTATGAAGATAAAGACAAAACAATGTACTCTTTGATATATTCCTATGTTCTTTATTTTGCCTTAAGAGACGCTGTCTTGTTATGTTACATTTTCTTATCTTTCATTGTTTGAGATCTAATTATAAAGCATATTTTAGGAAAGTTATTCGATATTAAAGTATCTGCCTTGAGTAATCTGTAACCGAACCAAATCGTTACGTTAGAATGTTCTGCATTTGAAATGTGTTATTCTTTTAATTGTTTGGTATGATAGTACTATGCATAATATTTAATGAAGAAGATTATGAAATTTCAGAGTACTAAAAACACATTAATATACAAAAATAGAATGGTGTACAATTCAAAAAGCAACAGTGCATCAGTTAGATTACAGTAGCATTCTGAAATGAGTCACTTTTAAGCGCTGTGAGATAAACAGAATTTGGGATTGATACCCAGCTGCGACCGAAATCCATACTAATGATATATCCTTGTCCATTGTTGTTTATCCCATATAAGATGTTTCTGTCTGTGTCAAGTCCTAATAATACGGCTACCATTGGTGATAATACTGAAAGTAAATACGATTAGATAACCAAGCACAAATTTCTTCATATTTTAAAATCAGTTCAAGTCAAAATCGTTCTCAAATTGAAATATCAGTTTTTAATATACCTACCATGTCCTGCTCTTATTACAACCCAATATGTAAAAAAGGAGTAACCGAAAAGGTAAAAAATATCGAACAATCAAACAAAAGGCACCGTTCACCAATGAGCAATCCATCGTTACAGAAACACAAACTAAACAAATATAATAAACAGGCATAGAATGTGGTGGGGAAACGCTAGGTAGGTTACCGGATAAATTCCGCCTACATACCCTACGTCGTTCAGGGTCATGTTAAATCATTCGCCGTATTCTCTTGTTTTAGATGTGTGGAGAACTGACGCACATTGAATCGTAATATTCGACACCATGACTGTCCTCAATGCGCGTTTTTAAATACAATTACTTTCTGAATCCGGATGTTTATGCACAGGCAAAACTTCCTGATTTTCCATAATTCTAAAAGTTTAAGTAAACCCCAATTTGTAAAAATTATTTTGATACCTACCCGTCTTTTGATATATAATCATAATTGATAAATGAGCGATTTATTTGAATTGTTCCAAAGTAGATCCTTTCGAAAGCTTGCTTTCAACGGTAGTATGTTTTCACAATTTTCGTGGACCGACATTAATTGATGTTAACAGCCGACGAACAAATAGTGTTTTATGTAACAATCAAATATAAGTATGGTATCCAGCTGGAAATTTTCACAAAATTGGGTAAACGAAAACACATCCACATATATATTAGACTACATCCTAACTATTGAAATTACCTTATCGATATTTCTTTGTCATGATCATTTTTATTTATAGGGTCAAAAGTCAACAATCAAATTTTACAATTTTGTACCGTCAATCTATTCTTCCTTCTTATGCTTAATTAAGTCATGAAAATGAAATCCTAAACTGTATTTTAATTTGATAATCGTACTAGTTTACTATTAAATGTCGACTTTTGGAACTATAATGTTGACAATAGATTGGCATTTGTATGAAAATTCGATTTTCACAGTTTTCATACATCATAGAACCAAGTCTGTCCTTGACCACTTTATTTTTCAAAATTTCAAAGTTTTATGATTTTTCATTGAAAGTGAATCTTAAAACATTAAGACGTTTGGTTATTAAAATCATCGTCTAATGTTGGTATGAGTTGAAACCATATTTCAAGAAGAAGAATCAAACTGTTAAATATTTCAAGTAAAAGATAGAAATAGTGTTTTTAGAAAAGGTCATCATAAAAAAAATGTGCTGATTTTTGTGTCGCCTGCACAAAAAGTGTGTGGCGACATATAGGTATCACTTTAGTCGTCTTGCGTCGTCCGCGTCGTCCGCGTCGTCCGACACATTTC
>JAULBM010332636.1:0-12956 GCA_032357055.1 Geukensia granosissima
GATTTGAGATTGAGGATTCTACGACGGGTGTTGCACGCAGGACAGGGGATGCTTACCCTTCCGGAGCACCTTATCCCACCCCTGTTTTGTAAAGGAGTTCGTGGATTCCAAGCTTTTGTTCTTTTTGTTAACGTTTTATCTTTTAGTTTGTTTTAAATTTGTCTTGTCTTTTTGGATTATGCACTTTTGATCTCTCGCATGGGTAATCTACACTGGACTCACAATGAAGGATTTTTTAATTATGCAAATTATATAAAAACGATTTCCAAATTTATCGTATAATTTATATGGGTGATATGAATAAGAGAGAGAAGAGCACTTATCATATAAAAAAAAAACATTTACACTGAATGAAAAAAATAAACCACAGAATAAACAAAACAACACACAAAACACACGTAAACAAGCATTCTAAAATCTTTGAGAGTAAATAGCCTCAAGATCAAAATAGCATTATCAAAAACATACCAGTACTCGATAATAAATAGGAGTATACATAATAGACTTTCGAAAATAAGTTTTTGAGTTTCAAGACATGTTTTTATTTTGTGCATAAATATAAATATCAAGCAGCTTTGCTGAAAATGAAAGCACTAGTAGTCTGTTGATTTTATACCAGTTATGTATATTGATTAAACATAACATAACAATTTTGTCCGGAATACGGTAGACCTACTGAAGGTTTATCAATGGATAGCTGGTGTTTTCATAAAACGAACGGCTAAATAAGGAATATGCTAATTACAAAAAAATGTACTTTTTAAAATATTTCATGTTGTATCTTGTCACAATAATTTGATTTTAAGTTTGACTTTAATGTTTTATGGTTCCTGACATGTTTTTGACTGATTACATCGAGCTATTATTTGGCAGTTTTCTGTTTAAAATTTCACATATTAAATTAAGTTGATGTGAACACAATTACAGTTCTAACAAAAAGAACACTTTGTAATTAACGGTTTTAATTGTTTTTGTCACCGGATATTTTCAGCTGCGTTTTTTAGTTTTTCTTGTGAAATTAAAAACGCTTCCCTATTAAGGCAATGCTTTTGATATGACGTGTTTTTCATTCTTTGATATAAAACTTGATAGGGAGTGTATATATAGAAAAAAGAGATGTGATATGATTTTCTATGATACAGCAATCCAAAATGTGTAAATCTCAAACTTCTACAAGTTACCCTAAGGCTTCAATAATGGACACATGTCCATACCCTATGGCAAACTGTAAAAGGCCCCAAAATTGAATTTGATGATATTCCAATGTAACAACTATTGACCAAATAAGAAAACAATGCAAAACAAATAACACTTCAACATAAAAATAACGAAATCAACTGAATTACAGGTTCCTGTCACGGGACAGACAAATAAATTATGTGGCGGGATTTAACATGTTTGAGAGTACTCAAAACTCTCTGTAACCTGGGACAATAGTGTGACAAAACCATATTAAAACCATACTATCTAATATTTAATTTTGATACATAGAACACAGACAATAACAAATAAAACAAGAGAAAAAAAGGTGACCGATCTCGAAAAAGGACTCGCTGTTTCTGACAGCTATTTCGAAATGCGATGTTGTTTTCTATACAGCCAATCTAGCGCCTTTCTCAATTTCAAGTTCCCAGCCTATTATTAACTTGGGGTGTCAGTTACAGAGTTTTTGCATAGCAAATGGAGACAGTTTCTATGTCATCTCGACTAACCTTTTTTCAAGAAGCGGTAAGTATTAGTAATTGCCATTCATGAGCTTACTCTTCGGGGCACTTAATGTCACCCCCTCTTTATAGGGCCCGTTTCATTTAAGCTTTAGTTTTCAGTATTGTGTTTTGTGCACTGGTGTCATCTTATGCGTTGGCCATTGTCTTGACTGTTTTCTGAATGTTTCTCGTTGGTATCAATGACCTCTACTTGCTCAGGATTTAGCAATCGATCACACCCACGCTAAACGGTCCAAAAACTTGTTTTGAAGAATCCTTGTTAACATTTACTGAATTGGTTCATAAAAACTAAGATTTAATTTTAAAGTCTGGCTGCACATTTAGAAGAGTGATAAAAACGTACAAATCATTAAACTTTTTATGTCAATGTAAAGCTTGTGAATTTAAACTTAACCCATTAGGACTTATCATTTGCCTGATTAAACTTATTCATAAGGGTAATATTTATAACTTGACACTATTTTTAAATCTGATTATTGAGTACTCAACAATTTACATCAAAACGCAATTTTAGTCACAATTTTGGTATTTTACATATTTGTCTTCATGCTGTCGATCCAATATATTTTGCATTTGCGCAATGCCATGTGTTGATAGTTTTTAATTAAATCCAGCTTTGAGGTGTTTAGGCTGGTGTCTTAGTTTAAGAATAATACGTACATCATCAATTGTGTTTAAATTTTGGACAAACTGTCAGAAACAGCAAGTACACTTTCGTTGTCGGTGAATCTTGTTGTCTTGTCTGAGTACTGTGTATCGATTTCAATTATTAAAGTATAACAAATTGTTTTAATGTTTCTATAGTTTTGTCAAACTAATCTCTAAGTTTGAGCGGTTTAGGGCGCACAAACATGTTCACCCCCGCCGCGTACTTTTTTGCCTGTCTTACAAGCCAGGAACCTATTATATAGTGGACCTTTAAATGTTTAGTGCACTATTTTGACCTGTAAACTTAATTTGCAGATTGTTACATTTGAATGTCGTCCCATTTTATTTTTAAGACATTTAACAGCTTAAGATACGGTATGTCAATTCTTTAGTGCAGACTCTATAATAATCCGTAGATGTTTTACCTTTCGGTGGCTGTCATGTAGAATGTCATACCACATCTCTTTTTTACTATATTATCTATATTATTTGTTGATGGTTATAATTATGTTTGTCTGTTTTTCATAATGTACCAATCATTGCCAAAACAAATGCAAATTGACACAAAGGGTTAGTTTTGATAAATGCAAAAGATAAAATTTGAAATGATTTGTAGGGCAGAAAATGTAGTTCATGCAACAGGCCATCCATAAGGTGTTATATGGACGAACCGCGTGGAATTCTCCTTGACTGGACCTAACTCCTTTTCAGCGGACGTGTTTTGATATATCAGTAGTAAAAAAACCAATACGGTAAAGCCCAAAACGTTGGAAAACACTTTCTCTTCGCGAATTTAAAGACTTGTCACGATCATATTTTTTTACCTGGAGGACTGAGCTTTTTCAAAGACTCTATCAGTAAGGTAGAAATTACTTTCTTTTTTGGCCAATGCATATGAAAATGCCGTAAAAATAAGTGGCATGTTTGTTTGTTTTATACACGAGTTACGTCCCTTGTAATAAGGTTATGATAAAAGATGATGCACAATCCCGCCTATGATATTTTGATGCTTAAACAAATTAGAGAAACAAAATCTAACATTATAAGCCGTTGATTATCATATTTTCGGTAAACCTCGAAATTTTAAGGTTTAACTATCTCGACTGTAGAAATATGATAATCAACGGCTAACAATGTAAGATTATATATACATATATTGGTAAAAGCCAACCTTGTGTAAGAGTAAGCGAGAAAATCTTTAGCTTTCATCAAGTTCAGGTTATTTACAAGTTATCACATTTTGTTCGAACAAAAAACACAGTAACAAGTTACTTCAGTTAAAAAAATGTGTTTCTGGAAGCACTAAGCATTGCTACCATGCAAATGTAGTGCTCGTCTTATTTTGTAAACCATTATATGGAAGTAACAGTATAGTACTTTGATCCGAATGTCTATATTAAAAAGATTAGATACATATAGACGTCAAATTTGACGCCTTGTCTAAACGTTTTACATATAAAAAACAAAATAAACTTGGGAATTTGAAAGCTGTATTAAAAAATATATAATTCACAAGATCTCTGCATAAGCGTTGTTGTCTCTACCGTCTTTGAGAACTTCTTTTTCTATGTTTGGATCACGCACTGTCTATGCTACTGGTTCTAATGCTACTAATGAAAGATTATTTTTTGAATTTTTGAAATGTATTTATAGCATGTCATAATTCAACATTGGTAGTCCTGCATTTTAAGAGCATTGGCACAATAAGAAATATCATTATGCATTCTTGAAGCCAGTGATGTTATCGATATATGCAAAAGTCATTAAATTGTAATTAGTGGTACTACAATATTGAGGCATATCCGATAAGCAATAGGTGTTTAAACTGACGCCATATGAATTGAAGAGGTTCTACTTAATCAGCTGAAGATGTATTACTTGATGACAGAAACAGTAGGAGGTTACAAAGTAATATACACGTTTGTCTAGAGATAACTTGGAGTATTCAAGTTCTAGTTAGATTGTCAGTTCCCTGGTGATTGGTATGCAAAACAGTGCATGGGTTCATTAAAAAGATAGAGAATAAATTAATGATAAAGTCAAAAATCTATCAAAACTCAGATCACCTAAATAATGTTATTTTAAAAATTAGCTAGTTACATTCAGAAGATTGGCGAGATTTTATCCAATTCCATTTATAGTTTAGCAAAGTCCATTGTATCTGGAATTGGAGGGCATATATCCATAAGGGAGATTAGAAGGAAATCCAGAATGGAAGTCTTAAAACAAGGTTCAGAAGAACAAAACGGATATCAAACAGAATCAGAACTGATATGGATATATATCGCCAGAGAAGCTGTCATTGTCCCATAAAGTCACCAATCGAGTTGCGCATTATCAGGTATGCGTAAATATAATCTTTCCGGTCTATGTTGGTACTGCCACGGGAAACGATTCCGACCTATCCTGAAAATGAATACAACATAACGACCAACTAGCTTGTGTTTTAGATATAAAAAAATAAATCGCGTTAACGTCATGAGTTTTGGTGACAATAATTAGAAACTGGCCCAACAATCTACGTTGCTTAATAACTTACCTGTCTGTATAGTGGTATATATTAACATGTACATCTACTTATATTACTGTTATACTAAACGTCAAACTGATTTTGAGTGTATCCATGGGAAAGAAATTGCATGAATACGCTTTCCCAGTTGTAAAACGTACAAATTCAAGGAAATGCTGAATAATGATGTGAAACTCTAGCAAGTAAAACATTTACAGGGTAAAGTATTCATACTCTTTTAAAGGTCAAATGACATTTCAAGCACATTTTTTTAAAGTTTCTCTCATTTGTTTGCAGCTTTCAATACTGATAATTATCAAAATAAATA
The DNA here is from genome assembly GCA_032357055.1 of Geukensia granosissima. Lineage (NCBI taxonomy): Eukaryota > Metazoa > Mollusca > Bivalvia > Mytilida > Mytilidae > Geukensia > Geukensia granosissima. The sequence continues at coordinate 5,213 of JAULBM010332636.1, forward strand.
TGATACCATTATAAGGGAAAACCTTATCGGGTTATGTTCGTAGTTTACAGAAAGCAAGCTCTCGAGGCTATGTCGAATGGACAACCACAGTCAAAAACCCTGTCAAAAGAAACAGCGACTCTGAACTGATCAGTCCTAAATCCATATGTTTCTGCAGAAAAACAGAGATCATTTGCTTTGAAATTTCGGTCATAATTTGGAAGTCAATATACCTGTATACAACAACAGATAACTGTGTTGTTTGTGAATGTTTCTGTGTATTTGCTGTATCCGAAAAAAGGAAAACCTATGTAAAGTGTGGGTATAAACTTTACGAAACTATTGTGCTTGATTTAATTTGATATAGGTAATGCACATATTTCACACTGGCGTCTGTATAAGTTGAAAGACAACAAATAATTAATTTCCAAATCTTAAGTACGGCTTCAATGTTATCCACTAATTTTATTTTGTGCATTAAAACGTAAGATAAGACATGCTTTTAAAAGCTTTAATAATCGTCTTTTTAAGTATATTTATCACACGCTATTAGGTCTGTTTGAAACCATTACAGGGAAATTCAAAAGCATCACAAGTATAAGCTTGTTACACGAAAATGTTTTAAGCATTAAGCCCATGAGAGTACACGTTAGGTCTATGGACCATCACGACAAAGTCCAAAATTCTTGTATATTAGATTTTAAGGAATTTAATGTTTGTTTCATCACACAGGGACGTTTTGTGTTTCGCTTTACTGTATTCAAGCTAAAGGTTACAGGGAAGAAGGCAGTCCTTCCAAGACTTTAACTGTTCGCGCCCTATCATTGGAAAAAATTGACTTAAATACATCTTTCCATTTAGTGAAAAGTTCGAGTTCCAGGCTTCCAAATTCAATCCAAGGTCACTACAAAGTTTATTAAGTAATTTTTATAAATAATTAAGTCTAACTTGAAAGTTGTTTACCCTTAATCTAATTTACCTTAAGAGATATATCTACTTTACATTATCATTTCCAAGCACTTCTGAAAATTCTCATTTAATAACACACTTCAAGCTAATGTTTAAAACAAGTTTAGAAATCTCCACATTACACAAAAATTTAAGGTCAGCGCCATCCTTGTTAACTATCACCCAATCATAGTAAAATTTAAATACCTTATTTTAGTTTAAAAATTTATATTACCCATAAAAAATTGATGACTTTTACTCAATTGTGTCTGATTTTGACACAAAGATTGCTTAAGCAATGCATCTTTGGTGTTTTGACTGCTGATGTTCGAGTTTTATTTTAAGGCTTATCAAAATCGGGTTTACACTGAGTATAGGTTGGGGGATAATGGAGTGGATTTTGTAGTCATAGTTAAATTTTGGTGTCGCGGTCAACAAAAGTCGTTTTCGATATTGACCAGACAATTGACTAGTGTTAGAATTGCCATCGCCCTCTTCGCCACACCTCCCGTAACAAACACACGACAACAAGAATAATGTCGTGATCGCCCCGGGTCTGTTTGGTATATATAAATGATAAATTTATAATATTTTACAACTGTCAACTGCAGAAGGTACATGCATTTACCATTTAATACCACTAAATGTCCTCGCGTATTCCCCGTAATGATAAATATACATTAACCAAAAATATTTTAACACCTTGTTCTTTGTCTGAACTTTTTATTTGGAACAAAAACCATTGTTTTAAGTGTTTAAAAATTCATAATAGTTATTTTCAGATAAATGTATCTATAGTTAATGTCTAGCGCGGATGTCCATCTCATAAAATGTAGTTCATTTATTAATTAAAAATTCTAGTAAAACAATATTTGCAACTATGAAGTGTTCTGAGCATTTTAATGCATTTTCATTTATTTATTTATTTATTTATTTTTTTCTTCTTTATATGTATGTTTTTTTTTGTCGTGTTTTTTTTTTTTTTTTTTTTCGTTTTGTTGGTCATGGACATTTCAGTCTTTTGAGTAAACGATTTCCGTCTGCCTCTATGGTATCTTCAAATTTTTAAGATTAATTTGTCACTAGAAACACAACATCAACAATTGCGTTTGACATGTATTCAAATGTAACAAAGTGATTTTCTTGCAGTGCTTTTAATAGGGTTAGGTATTTTAGACACAACAGTAATAGGACTATTGTATCTACAGAATTGAGAACTTTTTTGGATCAAACTTTTGTCTGAAACAACAACATTGATCACGGTTTTTGATAGAACCTTGTCTGAAACATCAACATTACAAACTACGATTCAGTCAGATTTGTATTCACTACGTCTAGATATCTATACACTTCAATATAATTGTATTTATTAAAACGTCAACAGTATAAATGAAGCACTTGTAATTCTCATAGCAATATTTTCTTATCGACATCTTCGCCGTGGTTTGTCAATAAAAGGTGTGGCATTCAATTACAGAATCATCTTTCAAGAATTTCAATCGATCAAAAGTCATAGTAAAATGCTTATGTTTGTTATATAACTATATTTGCCAAAAGGATTTGAGGTGTTTAATGACTTCTTTGGAGCCAATTGTTCAAAGGTTAACTACTTGTTTCAACTTTAAATATTACCAACACAATAAAGTCTGCATGCTGAGCCATTTTTCTCACTGTAGCTCAAATTTGCATCGGTTGTTGAACTATAAGTTTATCAATGTTGAATACATATGGTGAATGTTGATATGCTATATGTGCATTTTAAGGAGTTACTTATCATCAGTAACATTAGAACCAAAACATAGGACGTTCGAGATCTAAACATAGTAAAAGAAGTGCTCTAATCAAAATGAATCGAAAAAGGAAGCCAAATCCATCGAAAGGGACAAATATTCGAAACAATAAGTTTTGAAGGCTTTCTGTACTTTCAGTGCTTTGAATTTAAACAAATGCACAAATTTCTGTTAATCAATAATTGATAAATCTTAAGAAAGTCTACCAAATGGGCTAGTGAATACCCCGGGGACCTCTAGTCCACCAGCAGCGGCATCGACCTACTGCTTTCAAAATACATATTTACAGTAGGAAGTCCAATTACAAACACATTAAAAGAAGTTCTCGAGTCAAAATAAATTAGAAGGTATCCAAATTCAGCTGTAGGGATAACTACTACAAGTATACATTTCGAAGACTTCCCGTTATTTCATTGCTTTGAAATACAAAACAAATGCAGCAAAAATTTTTGCTAAACACTATTTGATCAGTTTCAGGTGAATACCCTCTAGACCTCTGGACCACCAGCAGAGGCATCCACCAAGTGATTTCAAAATGCAACTATCTTATGTTGAATAAATAATGTACACTGTTTAATACTGTATAAGTAGTAATATTCGTGGTCTTTAAATTTTCAATATCCTTGCCAACATGTTTAATCCCGGAAATTCGTACCCGTGAGATGATAAATATAAAACAAGATAGGCATAATTCGAAAAATAATTTAAGGCGCAAACAGGTTAGAAACTGTGTTTCAAATAAAATTTAAATCCTCGTATATTTGTACTTTTACAGTATTTTTGTAATTTTAAAGCGTAACCTATCAGCAACATTAGAACTAAAACATAGCAAGTCCGAGATCCAAACATGGTAAAAGATGAACTTAAATCAAACTAAATCGAAATAAGAAGCAAAATCCGGCCACTCGGTGTAATTCTTTGCATATTTTAGTGCTTTACATTTCTAAACAAATGAGCAAATTTCTGTAAAATATTGACCTTATTTCAGAGAAATCTAACAACATCCTGTAAATACCCTCGGGGACCTCTGGTCCACCAGCAGAATCATCGACCCAAATACAGTTTACCAATGTTGAATAAATATGGTATATAAAAAAGTGATTGACTTAGGAACAACTGGGCAAAGTGTTTTGGTTAATGTCATCAATACGATGCTAAATAACAATAAAACCCAAAAAACATTGTTTTGCTAGTAAATAATTTTTTTGGGAGTTAAGTAATAAAATCAGCCGAACCCGTACTTTGACATATGTAGAATACCTGTTAGTGTTTTCAAAAACGAATAATAAGTGCAACTCTTTTACCAAGAAAGGTCAGTCTTTTTAAAAATATATCCAAGTTTTTGGAAGACATTTTCCAATTGTTGGGCTGTCCGTTATATGGCACGGTTCCCCCACCTGTATTAATGAACTGGTCCTCAAGTTTAGATTCAAATCTGGTGGTTTTTAAATACTAATATTACCACCATCATATTGATTACACTACCATGGTTCCGAACAGTGTCACCAACCGAGTATTCAACACTTCGATGCTGATATCAGTTTATATTGGCGATGTGCAAGTTTGCTATTTATTTTTCGAGTACATTATGTAAATTTCTCGACTTTCGTATTGCTTTCCTATCGTTTTGATCCTACCCGAACTGTCGACGTTAATGACAGAACTGGTCTCCAGGTTTTAAAACTGTATTTACATACTTTTATTGTGGTCAAACTTCTCTGGGTTCTGCTTGGTTACATATTTTATTGAATCCCGCATAGTTTAAAGAAATTTTCAGAAAGCACAAATTTACCCGCGAACGGCCAGGAGAAAATAATGAAACAGACCAAACGTGGACATTCTCGTGCTCGACCCAGACCAAAGTTAAAACCGCCGGTAATTCGACATTTGGGTTTACAGGGATCTTTCCCATTTTGAATAAATTCCAACGACATTTATTAATGCTGAATTATAGGTATTCATCCCATAAATATATGTGATCGTTTTGATATACATTTTTATATGAGTTCATGGCGATTTATGCAGTTTTAATCCGAAGAGTTAAACGGAAACTGTAAGGTACAAGAAAGACAGAACCATGGTTACATGAGTAAGGGCACAAAAAATGCTACGGCATAAACTTAAAATTGAACGTGAACGACACTAAGCCCATTAAACGACGGAAGAGCTCGGATGATCCGAAAGTAAAATTACTAGCTTTTCGCTAGTGGTCCTCGTTGCGTACTGGGAACCAGAGTGCTCTCCGGGCTCGGAGCTGACTCAGCGCAATCACCATGTCATTATACGGAAAGAATGGCCGTGGGCCATAGTGGGTAACGTATGTGGAGAATGCCACGCTCCATGCACGTTAAGGATCCCTTTTGTAGATTTATAAAAAGAGAAGGGTTATGCCGCTATAAATGCTAAATAATTCTTCCATATCCATCACCCCTATTAGCCAGAGGCAGTCAAAAGCCGTTGCCCTCTTGTGTCCCAAACCACCCACATTTCGATAAATAAGTTTACCAATGTTGAATAAATAAGGCGAATTTTTATATGCTTTATGTACATTTCAAGGAATAACCTCTCTTCAGTAGCATAGGAACCGAAAAGGACTTGTTCTCGTCCTGAAAATGTATGAAAAATTTGCCACTTGACGTTAAGTAACGGAACAATCAATTAAACAATCCTCGTTAAGTAACTGGAATTTGAAGTATTTGTAAGCGTTGTGCATCCAGTTTATGAGTAGCTTAAAATCACAAAATTAAATCGTTCAAGTTCTGTTTTAAAAATGTTAGACGTGTCCAGTATTATGCCCTTTTCAATGCGTTTGATAACTCGTCACAAGAAATAGAATTAACCAGTTGAAGTTGAGACCCTTGTAAAGACTCTAGAATTTTAAGATTGGGAATATTTTGGGTATATTGTGAGCTTTACTTTACTTTAATCTATTCTCTTTGCACACTCTTAAATGTATACAAATCCAATTGTACATGTTGAACATTGTTTAATTGGATATCATTTGCTTCACATTGATTACGAGGTATGCGCATTGTCTATATTCAAATTAATTCAGAAGACAGCGAAAACGAGAGTACGTTAAGTATCAATATAAATAAAACTCTTTTAATTCAATTGTGTCCTTTAGACCAAAGTACATTAGCTCTTTTAACACAACAACATTTCGAGTGTAACATACTGGACAGACCGTTAATAAAATGTACTATTGTTGAATTTACTAATAAATAGAAAATTTATTTTCAGTCAAACGGGAATAAAGTAATTCCAAGTCTACTAAATCATTTCAGTTGCGTAACAAACTCAAGTGATCTTTTGAGAGATATATTTTTTTAGCTTAGTTTCTTCGAACTGTCTTATGATCTAGCTTCAGCGCTTAGCATAATGCTTGCAAAATTTTAATGAAATGGACGTGGGTGACCCCTTCCTATTAAGGCTGTCTTCTTACATCAATATGGTGGAAAACATTAAATAAAGAAAACCTTAAAGGTTGAAATTTCTAAACCATTATTCCTCCTTTAAACCTAGTGGTCCAATGTGACTGAGTAACCGAATAAAATAAAAAATAAATTATGAACGAGGTGTTTTTCTAGAAAACTTTATGTAAGTCCAAACTGAATAAAACGAGAAAATTTGTATTAGTAACCTTCATAGATGTTTTCTATGTCACTTTTACCGATCCAGCATTAAGCAAATAAGATTTGTCATATTTCAAGAAAAATCATGGCCCTTAAAGTGCCGAAAACTACAACGGAGATACTTTAATAATTCTTAAAATCAGTACTGCTGAGATTTTTGAGATGAACAGACAGAAAAAAATTACATCTCAGAGATTCTTCATTCCAACCACAAGAAAAACAGCGGTATTTACAAATCTAGAGATCTGAACAAGGCCTTAAACAAGGGTGGAATACCACTTCTTGTATTCCGCTCTAAATCAGCCAAAATGTGTTTACGTAAAATAACAGTGCTCTTACCTGATTATTATATAACAAACATTAACATGCAACAAAACATAAACACACAATGACAAACCTTTGATCACATTTCCTGTCTTGGAAAACATACATGAGACTTGTGGTGGGGTTCAGCTAGCTTATTGGACTCCAAACCCAACGATTGGTAAAAAAAAACAAAAGCTGCAACAGACGAACTATATAAATCAAACAGAAATTTACCCAATTCGGGTAGAGCGTACCTGAATAACAATTAATATTCTAAACAATACAAAAAGAAGATTGCTCGCAGTAACTGAAAGCAACAAGGGATGACTTTAAACACAATAGGTCAGTTATTTTTAACATTTGACTCAATGAAATTTAAGTTCATGGGTAAACGTGTTTTGAGAATTTCACATTCACGTAGATTTCGAAAGGCTGAACGCTCCATCGAACCCTACAATTTTTTGTTGGGAATCAAAAGCCGTTGCCTTTTTTATATCTCATCATTATCGTATATTTGTATCGTTTAAAAATTGTTGATTTTTTTTTCTTCCTGAATATTCATGAAATATTTGTCGCTGAACGTGAAGCAACCAACAATCAATATATCAATATATCAATCTTACTATGCACGGTTTTAAAACTTATACCTAATGCAGTTGTTTTTATATCGTTTTGTCACACTCTCTCTCGGGTTACGGTACCGCTAACAAACATGTGTAACGCCGCTTCATACTTCAAGTGTCTGTCCCAAAGCCAGGAACGTTTAATCTAGTTACATTTGAATATACCGTAAATTTGAAATAAATAATAGTAGACATTACTCTATCTTCCATTAGTTGTATCGCGAAATCTCAATACCTCGTGTGTAAATTTAAAGGATGGATGGGTAGTGTAGGTATGTCAACAAATATAATTATGTAGCTCATCTTTCTCACGTCTGTCTCTTCTGAATATATACATCACCAATTAATCTGAACCATTACACTGGCTGATTAATAGAGGATATTGCGATATATGTTTTTCCAACTTTTCCATTAGGATTTAAAGAAAGTTCCGATTGCTTTAATCTTTTGTCCATAAAGTAAA